>CAOLHI010007501.1:0-15794 GCA_948474755.1 Ctenosaura bakeri
TTTGGGGCCAGTGCAACCGGAAGCATGGTTGCTAGGCAACCATAATAGCACCTGGGGAGAGATACCTAACCCAATAGTGTTTGGGAGGAGCTTTGACAGACAGGAAAAGTTATATAAGTTATATAAGGCCAATTCCATGTGGGTGCTCCTTCCTTCACTCAGAGCCCAGCAGGGGAGTCGGGTCCCCCCATCAGCCAGAGAGTGTAGCTGTGTTGGGAAGTTTAGTTCCCGTTGAAGCCCAGAGAAAGACAGAGGAGGAACTGAACCTTATTGGCAGAATCTGGACAGAGAGTGTGACGTAGACTGGGGACTCAGCTTGCAGTGGGAGTTTATGTAATATGTGATGTAGAGATGTAGCAGAGAATGTATTTTCCCTTTTGGAATTTAAAAAGAAATTTTAGCTGCCGTCTAGGGTGTACCCAGATCAAGCTAAAAGGAGGGGATTGTTCCTTCTCAATTATTCAGGGAAAAGGGAAACATCTATTTGCTTCCAGCCAGAAGGCAAGTGCACAGCAGAGTGGAAGGTGAGTCCTGGACCCACAATGGCCAGGAGGGAAAAAGAAGGAGGCTAAATCTTTGCAATTGTAGTAAGAAATCAATCATACCTTGCCAGTGGTACCAAACTGCTGCTCCGATAGCTGAGCTGTAGATTTACACACAGTCCTTTCTTTCCTCTGGCCTAGAGCTGGGACCCCCCCCAAAGTGGAGAACTTGTCCCCTTTTCGCCAACCCGAAGGTGACCCACAAAAATTAGAGACCCAGACCCTAAGATCTACCAACCCTGTCCCAGACACACACTGCCTCCATGTACATATCCACCCAGATGGCTGAGCTCTCCTGAAACACTGCTTTTCACAAATAATACGAATACATACTGGGCTTTCTGGATTGTGTTGCTCTTCTATACTTTCTCAATTAACAAACACTTGAAATAAGGAATTTTGGGGCTTGGAAATTTAAATTTTTTAGAAAGCCAGCGTTGTGTAGTGGCTCAGCCATGCAAACCACTGGGTGACTTTCGGTACACCAGACACACCCCAGAAAACCTGGTTTGCCTTTGGGTTGCAATAAGTTGGAAAATAACAACAACAACAACAACACAATTCATATTAATTAATTATAATATCATTAATAATAATATAATTAATTAATATTAGTTATGAAATAATAATAATAATAATAATAATAATAATAATAATAATTTTTAATTTAAATTTTTATTATTATTATTATTATTATTATTATTTCTTACCCAACTCTCCCCAAGGCTTGACATGGGTTACAACATAAATTAAAATAGAACTAAAAACACATCATGCATTAAAATACATTGAAAACACATAAAACCATTTAAACTACTACCTCAGTGTAAAATTCATAGTCAAAAATTGCCTGAAGAGATAGGTGTTAAGTATTTTTCTTTTAATTCAAGAGGTTTCTGCTGTCAAATTTTTCTGGCAAGTCATTCCACACAAGAATGTGTGACACACAACAATGGCAACAATTATATTTTTAATATTAGCAATTATTCATAAAACTTTTGCTGCTACTCACACAGAGATAAGTCACAGCATATTCAGTGGGGTTTTGCATAGCACTGAAAAAGTTACTAGTTTTATAAAACAATTTTAAATATTCAGATTGTATAGAGTGCTATTTTAAATGTTTCTTATGCTATCTTTGTTAAAAAATTTTGGAAAACAGAATAAAATACTAATGAAAGCAAAAAAAAAAGTTTGCTGATAAAGGATAGGGGAAGATCAGGATTAGCGAGCACAGCTACTGGGGAAAAGATACTTTTGGGGGTGTATTTGTCACCCCAAATAGTATTCTGCCTCCCTCCAAAATTAAAATTTTTTCAGTCCTCAATTTCTTGCATTGCATTAAATTAAAACTTCAATTGAGCATCTGAAATACAGTTCAAGTTTAGTCTTTTAAGCTTGTTATTATTTAGCTTCTTTAATAATTGTTTAATAAGGTATTATTTAAGCTTGTCATTATTGTCTTTAATATTGTTCTTTATCAAGTTTGTGTTATTATTTCTCTGTTTCAGTAAAGTTAATTTTGTTTAGTTTTAGTTCTAGTTACATATTAGTATTATTTATGTGTGGTTTCTTTCTTTTCTCCAACTCTTTTCCCCTTTTTTTCTACAGTAATAGATTATACTTTGTTTGCATCTTCTCTTAAGTATTAATAAATATTTGAAAAAAGAAAACATTTAGGCATGGGAAAACCCAAGAAGCAAGTGAAGTAACGCGGGCAATGCAAACAAAGCCAATAAAAGAGTTTTAGATGACTAATCCATTAATTTATACTACTACTAGATATGAATGATTTGCAATTTCTCATTCTCCCCAGTGCTAGAAATTTGGGGACTGAAGGGAAATTTCAAAAGGGGGAAAAAAAAAAATCTTATTTGGAGGCCAAAGTCCTCATTTTGTCCCCATTTACTACACTTCTGAGGAAAAAACAAATTAGATATTGATACAATTTAAGCCACAAAAAAAAAAAAAAATTTTTTTTATTTAAAATTTATTTTTGGGTGGGAAGCCTTGGGCTGGAGTAAAAGGCAGGGCCTCCCCTGCTCAAACGGGGTTTTTTTGAGGCCAGGAAACACAACATAAAAGATGAATTATGTCTATTATTAACTTTTTTTGGGGATATTTTGTGCAATCCTGCCTTTTGGCCTCTGTGTGTTTTTTTCCCCACAACACTCTCTCCTCGCCGTTTCCCTCCCTTGGGGTTATTTTACCTCACAAATTACCTCAAAAAACACCAACACCCCCCTCAAATTTCCATGGCAGCTCCTGTTAAAGATACTCAGAATCCTGGACTAAAACTCTGATACCTGGTTATTAAAAAAAAAAAAAAGTAACTTCTGCTCAACAATCAGGAACGAACCCGGAGTCACAGATGCTTCTGCTCAGCAGGGAAGGAGGAGGAGAAATGTGGTGGCAGGAAGTGGGGGGACCCAGAACTCAAAATGGAGGCACTTTGGTTGAGCAAAGGCCAAGAGATCCTTTGGTTTAGGCCTTTCAGCAGGCAACGCCCTCCCCGAACTGAAGAGTCCTGGGTGCTGGGTTTCCACCAGCCCTGCAGAGTAACCAGGGAAAAAGATGGGGGAAAACACTTTTATTTTCCCATACTCTTTCACTCCTTATAAAGGCACAAAAAAACAATAAGAACCCATCAGCCATAATAAATAATAAATAAAAACATTAAGCATCAATTCAGTAAAAAAAAAAGTCATTCTGATCACAACAAACTTATTTCTTGAGGTAAAAGTTGCTGGTGAAATAAATAAATAAATAAATAAATAAGGATCCTAGGGCTCCTAAAAAATACAGCCCATTTTTGGGGAAAACCCCGTTCCAGAAGGGGAAGGAGGTAGATTTGAGGGGTGCCATTTCCACCATTTGGGGGGGGGAAGTCACCCCAAAAAACCCCAACTTTTTTAAAATGGAGGGGGTTCCTGTTTTTGGGGGGCTGGAGGATACCCGTCCATGAGCCCCACTTTTCCCCTCCCTACTTTAGCCACAGTTGCAGCTTTCATAAAGCAAATCCTCAAAATGTCCCAGTTTAGCCGAATGACTCCACTTTGTCCCCTGCCTTCCCACTCTTCCAGCTACTTTTAAAACACCCCTGTTTCTTTTTCCTCTTCCTCTAGAATATATTTATAGAGTGATGGAATATTTTGTGCAATCCTGCCTTTTTTCCTTTTTGTGTTTTCTTTCCCCCAACGCTTCCCTCCCTTGGTGGTTCATTTTACCTCACAAATTACCTACAAAAACACCAACACCCCCCCCCCCCCCAGAATTTCCATGGCAGCTCCTTTAGAATTTAGAATATAGAATATTTGCTTTCCCGGTACTAAAATTCTGATACATGGTTGATTAAAAAAAAAAAAAACCCAGCTCTCTACGTCATCCCCATAGGGCATGGCTTCCAGGCCTCTCACCATTTTGGTCGCCCTCCTCTGGACTTGCTCCAGCTAGTCAATATCCTTCTTAAATTGGGGGGCCCAGAACTGGACACAGTTTCAAGATGGGGTTAACCAAAGCGAGTAGAGTGGTACCAGTACCCCCTATCAGACACCATACTCCTATTTATGCAGCTGAGAATTGCATTGGCTTTCTTGGCTGCTGCATCACACTGCTGACTCATGTTCAGCTTGTGGTCTATCAAGCCCCAGATCCCTTTCACCGTACTGCTATCCAGCCACGTGCCCCCCCTTATATTTCTGTATTCCATTATTTTACCAAATGTAGGACCTTACACTTCTCTCTGTTGAATTTCATTTTGTTGCCTTTGGGCCCCGCTCTCCAATCTGTCCAGGTCATTTTGAATTTTGATCCTGTCCTCTGGCTTTAGAACCCCTCCCAATTTGGGGTATCCCCAAATTTGATGAGCATGCCCTCTATTCCTTCATCCAAGTCGTTGATAAAAATATTGAATAGCACTGGGCCCAGGACAAACCCTGTGGCACCCCACTAGTCACTTTTCTCCAGGATGAAAAGCAGCCATTGCTGATCACCCTTTGGGTTTGGTTGGTCAACCAATTACAAATCCAAATAACAGTAGCCCTGTCCAGCCCACATTTTACCAGCTTCATTAAGAATGTCATGGGGAACTTTGTCGAAGGCCTTACTGAAATCAAGGTATGCTACGTCCATAGCATTCCCTTCATCTATCAAGCTAGTAACTCTATCATAAAAAGAGATAAGATTAGTCTGGCATGACTTATTTTTGGAAAAACCCGTTGACTTCTCGTGATTACCGCGTTGCTTTCTAAATGATTAGAAACTGACTGCTTAATGATCTGCTCCAGGATTTTCCGGGTTCTGATGTCAGGCTGACGTCAGGTGATAATTTTTTGGGTCCTCTTTTTTTTCCCCTTTTTGAAGATGGGGATAACATTTGCCCCTTCCAGTCTGATGGAACTTCTCCTGTCCTCCAAGATTCCTCAAAGATTATAGCAAGCGGTTCCAAAATGACCTCTGCCAGCTCTTTTTAAAACCAGGATGAATTATCTGGCCCTGGAGACTTTTTTTGGGCATCCATGTAGCTCCAGGAGGAAGAAATAGTCAACCCTGGATTAGATCCAGGCCTCTCCACCAGCCGGAGTCTCTGAGGCTCAGAAGGTCTCATTTGGAACAGCGTACCTGCTGCGTGGCAGAGGGCTTCCGGTTAATTGCCGCCAGGTAACGAAGGATCGGCTTGGCGGCTTCCCTTTTCCCAGAACCGCCCTCGCCATGGGAAGAAATGGAACACGTTGCCTTTCCAGAGGACGATGTCGCCTTCGCCAAAACAACTCTGAGAGACTGAGAGTACTTTGACAACAGAGTTTGGAAAAGGTTGGGGGGAACTACAGCTCCCAAAATCCCCGGCCCTATTTCCCTGGCAGACCGGAGAGTCAGATCAAGAGGCTGCTACGGTGGTAGTTCGTCAGTAGCACCAAGGCTCGCCTGATAATAATGATAATAATACACGGGTTGAGTTTGGCAGCTTTTGGTTTGCTGTAGGCAAGACTGGTGGTTGCAAAAAGATGCCTGAAGAGAAGGAGGAGGAGAGAGATTTTTTTTTAAAAAAAGTGATACTAAAAAACTGACTTTAAAATGTGACGTTTGCAGGGCAGGCCTAGGCAAAGTTCACCACATGTTGCCCTTGGCAACTAGGGATCCAAATCCAGTCCTCCTCCAATCCTGTGGTCTGTCTCAGCTGGGGGCCCAAAAAGCAGACCAATCACAGACCGCCTCTCTTTCTCTCCCTCTTTCCCAAGGGGAACCAAGGCCATGTCTGCACTCGCCTGTTATAGCGCTATCATTCCACTTTCAGCTTCCTATGAAATCCCGGGTTGCAGTTTAGGGAGGAATTCCACAGGAGGTTGAAAGTGGGAATGATAGCCCTGGAAAAGCATAGGGTGGAAATGGCCCATAATTACTAAATAATTTTTCACAGGGATTCCGCCCCCCCCCCCGCCGGAGGATTGTGGATTTTTTCATTGTTTTGGAGGAATGCTTTCTCTTTGGCTTTCTCTCACCCACATACATACACAAATAACCAGGGAGGGAGAGAGATACACACACACACACACACACACAAATATTATATTATTATGTTGGATCATTTCCTAATAAAAAGATTGCAACCTTTTTATTAGGAAATAGACCAACATAATAATAATAGACGAGTAAAGAACAGAAGAAAACAGAAAAAAGAGTAAGAAAACCATACATCACAAAAGGGAAGCAAAATCCTGCCCCCCCCAAAAGCATACTACAAAATTATACCAATTTAATGAACTATAGAATTATTTCTTTTTATTATCTCATAAAGGCTTATTTTCTTTAATTACACATTTGTCTCAATTGATCTAAATATTCCGTTACAATATCTTAATATTCCATCGGACTGTGTCCTTAATCATTCATATAGAATGCTCAGATAGAACAGATAAATTCAAAGCTGTATTTTGACCTATATCCATAGCCCTGGCCTGCAAATCTATTAACCAGTCATTTTTCTTAATTTCTTAGCGAAGGGTTTAATTAGGGATGGGACAAATCCAGAATTTTCCGAATCCAAATCCGTATCTGAATCTCAAACCTTTCAAATTGTTTTTTAAAAAAGGGTTTAAAAAGCAATTGTTAAAAAAACCTTTAAAAACCTTTTTAAAACAGAACTTTAACAAAACCTCATTTTTGGTTGGTGGATTTGAAAGATTCGGTTCACCTATTTTTGCACAGGGATTTGGATTTGCGAATCTGGAATCCTTGCCAAGGATTCAGGATCTGCAGACTCGGTTGGCCCATCCCCAGGTTTAATCATTTACCCCCATTGTAGCTAAACCTTCCATTTAGCCTCTACATATATACAGATGTAGCCTCCATGCTTTTTTTTTTTTACTGTCAGAAAGGTTCTTTCTGCAAGAATTCCAGGCCAATGTTTGCTTCCATGGTTGCTGTGGAGATGAGAAGGTTGGGCCATTGCGTTACTGTTAGTGGTTGTGGCTGGATGCCCTCTGGGTTGCTCCTACCACTTTCGCCTGCCTGTGACTGGGTTGTTCTTGTTCTACTGTGATGGCCGCACTCTTGAGGCGGTTTAGGGTAAGGGGCCACAGAGAGAGTTGGGAGGACGAGATGGCCATGGTGTGTGTGCGGGTCCATCTTCTTGTTGGTTTGGGCCCCCTTCCTCCTTTCAGGCCCCTTTGGGACTAGGAGGCCAGTCAGCCCTCCCTTCCTCTGAGAGGTTCCCCATTTTATCTCCTTTGCAGAAGCTCTGGAAGTAGCGCCTCGCTTCTGTGGCACGAACTGCGACCAAGAGGAGGCTTCCGAGACGCCTCCAACGTAAGCCCCCTCCAGCCCCCTATTCCCTTCCAGGGCAGGACCTCCCCCTCCCTCCCTCCCCATAGGGTACCTTCATGTCCCTGCACCCAGGGAAGACAGCAAGCCAAAAGAGAGATGAGGGGGTTTGCAGGAATGAAAAGGGAGGCTCCTTTGCACTTTGGCCTCCAAGTCATCACTGACAATTTTCAGCCCCGCAGTCTCATCCGGTGAGGTGGATTCTTTGAGATATTTCTGTGGCCAGGAGGCAAAGAATCCCCCCTCCTCCTTTGCAAAGCAGCTTTGGGGAGGAAAGAGACAGGAAGAACAGAATCCCCAAATGAGTCAGACCCCTGGATCCTCCAGTCCCCGATCCTTCGACGGCACTCCTCTCCAGCTGCCTCTTTCTTCCAACCCTTGCAGATGCCAGAAGCTTGTAGAAAACATACCTGTCAAAGTCTGCAGGGAGAGGAGCTGGGATGGTGGTTGGAATTTCCTATGGGAGTTCTGGTCACCCATGGAAGAATGATGGAAGCTTCTTTCCCACTCCTCCATCCTTCTTCCACTCCCTGCTCCCCAGTAGAAGCTGAGTCAACCCAGGGCCAGGCATCTCAGCGCAGGAGCCTTTTCCCCATTGCTTTCCACTGCTTTCAGGCAGGGCTGGGGGCTCCCTCCAGCCATTGGGTTCTGTTGGACTGTCACTTCCAGCAGCCCCTGGCAGGCTAGCCAGTGGTCAGGAATGCTGGAACTACACTCTGATGATATGGGTGCCCCTCGCTATTCCCAAACTTGCATTCAAAGGCAAATTGAGCTGCTCCGGAGCAAGGGATGGCAGGCGAAGATGAAGCCCTTTAGTGGAAGAGTGCTGAAGCGTTCGTTCATTCTTTTTTTCTCTTGCCAGGGCTCCGTGGGAGCGGAAGACATCTCCTCAGGTCCCAAGCTGAGTGGGGAGGAGGACATCAGACCCCCATGGGAAGAGGGGGAGATCCAGACCAGTGACTGGGAAAGGTACTTTTTTCCCAGGTTCAAGAGCGCTGGGGGAGGCATGCGATCCTGGCAGTTTAGGACACAGAACAGAAGTCTATGACAGCAGAGAGACCCATCCCCCTGAATTGTACCCTTAGGCAGGGAGCTTTCAGGGCAGCTGTCCAAATGAGTCTGGCTCCCTTTGCAGCCAAGAGGGAGGTGATCCTCCTGCTTTCCAGAGAGCAATGCCTCATCCGCCCTGACCACTGTTGGAAGGGGCAAAGTCCGGTTAGAGAGTAAGGACACCAAGCCAACTGAGAGATGTCAAACTTCTGGAAATTGTGAAGCCTTGTTTTGGTTTTTTGAAGCTTGAAGTTTTTCCCCTAAATTTTTCTGCCTTGTTTCTAAGCTTGTCCTATCTTTGAGGAGCACTTCCATCTTCAGAAGTCACCTCTCTCCCAATGGGCCAACAGAGGCTTTTTCTGGGGATCAGGGAGAGATCATGATTTTAATATAGGAATAGAGGGGTATAGCCTATTTTGTAAAGGAGAGCAAACAAGACAGGAGGAGGAGTAGCCTTGTATGTCAAGGATGTTTTCACCTGTGAAGAGATCCGGGACTTAAGCCCAGAAAGCCAGATCGAGAGCATTTGGGTAAGAATTAAGGCAGTGAGAAACAATAGGGATATTCTGGTGGGGGTTTGCTAATACCTCCAACCCAGGCTGAGGACTTGGATGACGCCTTCCTCAACCAAATGACTGCACATTCAAAAAGGACAGTAATAATGGGAGATTTCAATTACCCGGATATATGCTGGCAGTCAAACTCGGCCTAAGACAGCAAGGTCCAGCAAGTTTCTTGCTTGCCTTGCAGACAACTTCATGGTCCAGAAGGTGGAAGAGGCCACAAGGGGATCAAGATTCTAGATCTGGTCTTGACCAACAGGGATGACCTTGTGAATGAGAGGAAGAAGTGGTTGGATCTTTAGGGGGGAGTGACCATGCCCTGTTGGAATTTAGCATTCAGTGGGAAGGAGTAGATAAGGGTAGCCAGAGACTCCGTCTTAGATTTTAAAAAAAGCGGACTTCTGTAAACTTAGGGAGCTGCTGGCTGGAATTCCGTGGTCAGGAATAGTGAAAAGGGAAAGGAGTTCAGGAGGCATGGGAGTGCCTTAAAAAGGAGATACTGAAGGCACAGTCCAAGACTGTGCCAATAAGGAGGAAAAATGGAAGGCATCTGAAGAAACTCGAATGGTTGACTAAAGAACTCTCAGCTGAGCTAAGAGTTAAGAGAAACACGTATAGGAAATGGAAGAAGGGGAAACCACCAAAGAAGAATTAAGCAAGTAGCCAGGAGATGTAGGGAGGAGGTCAGAAAGGCTAAAGCACAGAAACAAACTTAGGCTGGCCAGAGACATTAAAAAGAATAAAAAGGGTTTTTTTAAATATGTCCACAGCAAAAGGAAAAAGAAGGAGACAGTAGGGTCGCTACGCAGAGAAGATGGCGAATTACTCACAGGGGGGAGAGAAAAGGCAGAGCTACTTAACACCTTCTTTGCCTCCGTATTTTCCCAGAAGGATACAAGCACTCAACCTGGCGGTAGGGGAGCAGGGGAGGAAGCAGAGGAAATGAGGCACATAATAGGTAGAGAGGGGGTACAGGAATACCTGGCCACACTGGATGAATTCAAGTCTCCAGGGCCAGATGAATTGCATCCTAGGATATTAAAAGAGCTGGCAGAGGTCATTTTGGAACCGCTTGCTATAATCTTTGAGGAATCTTGGAGGACAGGAGAAGTTCCATCAGACTGGAAGAGAGCAAATGTTATCCCCATCTTCAAGAAGGGAAAAAAAGAGGACCCAAATAATTATCACCTGACGTCAGCCTGCACATCAGAACCCGGAGATCTGGAGCAGATCATTAAGCAGTCAGTTTCTAATCATTTAGAAAGCAACGCGGTAATCACGAGAAGTCAACATGGATTTCTCAAAAATAAGTCATGCCAGACTAATCTTATCTCTTTTTATGATAGAGTTACTAGCTTGATAGATGAAGGGAATGCTATGGACGTAGCATACCTTGATTTCAGTAAGGCCTTCGACAAAGTTCCCCATGACATTCTTGCAATGAAAGCTGGTAAAATGTGGGCTGGACAGGGCTACTGTTATTTGGATTTGTAATTGGTTGACCAACCAAACCCAAAGGGTGATCAACAATGGCTGCTTTTCATCCTGGAGAAAAGTGACTAGTGGGGTGCCACAGGGTTCTGTCCTGGGCCCAGTGCTATTCAATATTTTTATCAACGACTTGGATGAAGGAATAGAGGGCATGCTCATCAAATTTGCGGATGACACCAAATTGGGAGGGGTTGCTAATACGCCAGAGGACAGGATCAAAATTCAAAATGACCTGGACAGATTGGAGAGCTGGGCCAAGGCGAGCAAAATGAAATTCAACAGAGAGAAGTGTAAGGTCCTACACTTAGGTAGAAATAATGGGGAATACAGAAATATAGGATGGGGGGGCACGTGGCTGGATAGCAGTACGTGTGAAAGGGATCTAGGAGTCTTGATAGACCACAAGCTGAACATGAGTCAGCAGTGTGATGCAGCAGCCAAGAAAGCCAATGCAATTCTCAGCTGCATCAATAGGAGTATGGTGTCTAGATCGAGGGAGGTACTGGTACCACTCACTCTGCTTTGGTTAGACCCCATCTTGAATACTGTGTCCAGTTCTGGGCACCCCAATTCAAGAAGGATATTGACTAGCTGGAGCAAGTCCAGAGGAGGGCGACCAAAATGGTGAGAGGCCTGGGAAGCCATGCCCTATGGGGATAGACGTAGAGAGCTGGGTATTTTTTTTTTTTAATCAACCATGTATCAGAATTTTAGTACCGGGAAAGCAAATATTTCTATATTCTGAGTATATTCTAACAGGAGCTGCCATGGAAATTCTGGGGTGGGGGGGGTGTCTGTGTTTTTGTGAGGTAATTTGTGAGGTAAAATGAACCACCAAGGGAGGGAAGCGTTGTGGGAAGAAACACACAAAGGAAAAAGGCAGGATTGCACAAAATATTCCATCACTCTATAAATATATTCTAGTAGGAAGAGGAGAAAGAAACAGGGGTGTTTAGAAGTAGCTGGAAGAGTGGGAAGGCAGGGGGACGAAGTGGAGTCATTCTGGCTAAACTGGGACATTTTGAGGATTTGCTTTATGAAAGCTGCAACTGTGGCTAAAGTAGGGATGGGAAGTGGGGCTCTACTGGACTGCGTATGACCTCCAGCTCCCCAAAATGGAAGGTACCCCTCCATTTTAAAAAAGTTGGTGGTCTTTTGGGGTGACTTCAGCCCCCCCCAAATGGTGGAAATGGCACCCCTCAAATCAGTACCTCCTTCCCCTTCTGGAACAGGGTTTCCCAAAATGGGCTGTACTTTTTTAGGAGCCCTAGGATCCTTATTTATTTATTTATTTATTTATTTCACCAGCAACTTTTACCTCAAGAAATAAGTTTGTTGCGATCAGAATGACTTTTTTTTTTACTGAATTGATGCTTAATGTTTTTATTTATTATTTATTATGGCTGATGGGTTCTTATTGTTGTTTTGTGCCTTTATAAGGAGTGAAAGAGTATGGGCAAAATATACAGTGTTTTCCCCCATCTTTTTCCCTGGTCTACTCTGCAGGGCTGGTGGAAACCCAGCACCCAGGACTCTTCAGTTCAGGGAGGGCGTTGCCTGCTGAAAGGCCTAAACCAAAGGATCTCTTGGCCTTTGCTCAACCAAAGTGCCTCCATTTTGAGTTCTGGGCTCCCAGCATTCCTGCCACCACATTTCTCCTCCTCCTTCCCTGCGAGCAGAAGCATCTGTGACTCCTCTTCTGTCGCTCCCATTGTTGAGCAGAAGTTACTTTTTTTTTTTTTTTAATCAACCAGGTATCAGAGTTTTAGTCCAGGATTCTGAGTATCTTCTAACAGGAGCTGCCATGGAAGTTCTGAGGGGGTGTTGGTGTTCTTGTGAGGTAATTTGTGAGGTAAAATGAACCCCAAGGGAGGGAAACGGCTGAGGAGAGAGTGTTGTGGGAAGAAAACACACAGAGGCCAAAGGGCAGGATTGCACAAAATATCCCCAATAAAGTTAATAATAGACAGTATGTTGCGATCTTTTATGTTGTGTTTCCTGGCCTCAAAAAGCACCTGTTTTGAGGCAGGGTGAGGCCCTCGCCTTTCACTCCAGCCCAAGGCTTCGCAGGGCTACCTGAGGCCTCAGACCCCAAATAATGTCTAATTTATTAAACAAGCAATTTTTTGTTTTGTTTTGTTTTGTGGCTTAAATTGTATCAATATCTAATTTGTTTTTTCCTCAGAAGTGTAGTAACTAGGGGACAAAATGAGGACTTTGGCCTCCAAATAAGATTTTTTTTTCCTCCTTTTTGTATTCTCCCTTTCCAAACCCAAATTTCTAGCACTGGGGAGAATGAGAAATTGCAAATCATTCATATCTAGTAGTAGTATAAATTAATGGATTAGTCATCTAAAACTCTTTTATTGGCTTTGTTTGCATTGCCTGCGTTATTTACTTGCTTCTTGGTTTCCGATGCCTCAACTGTGTTTCTTTTCTGCAAATATTTATTAATACTTAAGAGAAGATGCAAACAAAGTATAATCTATTACTGTAGAAAAAAAGGGGAAAAGAGTTGGAGAAAAGAAAATAAACGACACATAAATAATACTAATATGTAACTAGAACTAAACTAAACAAAATTGAACTTGACTGAAACAGAGAAATAATAACACAAACTTGATAAAGTAACAATATTAAAGACAATAATGACAAGCTTAAATAATACCTTATTAAACAATTATTAAAGAAGCTAAATAATAACAAGCTTAAAAGACTATCTTGAACTGTATTTCTAGATGCTCAATTGAAGTTTTAATTTAATGCAATGCAAGAAATTGAGGACTGAAGGAAAATTTTAATTTTGGAGGGAGCAGAATACGGATTTGGGGTGACAAATACACCCCAAAATGTCATCTTCTCCCCAGTAGCTGTGCTCGCTAATCCTGCATCTTCCCCTATCCTTTATCAGCAAACTTTTTTTTTTGCTTTCATTAGTATTTTATTCTGTTTTCCAAAATTTCATAACAAAGATAGCATAAGAAACATTTAAAATAGCACTCTATACAATCTGAATATTTAAAATTGTTTTAGTAAAACTAGTAACTTTTTCAGTGCTATGCAAAACCCCACTGAATATGCTGTGACTTATCTCTGTGTGAGTAGCAGCAAAAGTTTTATGAATAATTGCTAATATTAAAAATATAATTGTTGCCATTGTTGTGTGTCACACATTCTTGTGTGGAATGACTTGCCAGAAGAGATTTGACAGCAGAATACGCTCTCTGAATTAAAAGAAAAATACTTAACACCTATCTCTTCAGGCAATTTTTGACTATGAATTTTACACTGAGGTAGTAGTTTAAATGGTTTTATGTGTTTTCAATGTATTTTAATGCATGATGTGTTTTTAGTTCTATTTTAATTTATGTTGTAACCCATGTCTAAGCCTTGGGGATAGTTGGGTAATAAATAATAATAATAATAATAATAATAATAATAATTATTATTATTATTATTATTATTATTATTATTATTATTATTTCATAACTAATATTAATTAATTATATTATTATTAATGATATTATAATTAATTAATATGAATTGTGTTGTTGTTGTTGTTGTTATTTTCCAACTTATTGCAACCCTAAGGCAAACCAGGTTTTCTGGGTGTGTCTGGTGTACCGAAAGTCACCCAGTGGTTTGCATGGCTGAGCCACTACACAACGCTGGCTTTCTAAAAAATATAATTACCAAGCCCCAAAATTCCTCATTCCAAGTGTTTGTTAATTGAGAAAGTATAGAGAGCAACACAGATCCAGAAAGCCCAGTATGTATTCGTATTATTTGTGAAAAGCAGTGTTTCAGGAGAGCTCAGCCATCTGGGTGGATATGTACATGGAGGCAGTGTGTGTCTGGGACAGGGTTGGTAGATCTTAGGGTCTGGGTCTCTAATTTTTGTGGGTCACCTTCGGGTTGGCGAAAAAAAGGGGGAGAGTTTCTCCACTTTGGGGGGGATCCCAGCTCTAGGCCAGAGGAAAGAAAGGACTGTGTGTAAATCTACAGCTCAGCTATCGGAGCAGCAGTTTGGTACCACTGGCAAGGTATGATTGATTTCTTACTACAACTTGCAAAGATTTAGCCTCCTTCTTTTTCCCTCCTGGCCATTGTGGGTCCAGGACTCACCTTCCACTCTGCTGTGCACTTGCCTTCTGGCTGGAAGCAAATAGATGTTCCTTCTCCCTGAATAATTGAGAAGGAACAATCCCCTCCTTTTAGCTTGATCTGGGTACACCCTAGACGGCAGCTAAAATTTCTTTCTAAATTCCAAAAAGGGAAAATACATTCTCTGCTACATCTCTACATCACATATTACATAAACTCCCACTGCAAGCTGAGTCCCCAGTCTACGTCACACTCTCTGTCCAGATTCTGCCAAATAAGGTTCAGTTCCTCCTTGTCTTTCTCTGGGCTTCAACGGAGAACTAAGCTTCCCAACACAGCTACACTCTCTGGCTGATGGAGGGACCCGACTCCCCTGCTGGGCTCTGAGTGAAGGAAGGAGCACCCACATGGAATTGGCCTTATATAACTTATATAACTTTTCCTGTCTGTCAAAGCTCCTCCCAAACACTATTGGGTTAGGTATCTCTCCCGAGGTGCTATTATGGTTGCCTAGCAACCATGCTTCCGGTTGCACTGGCACTTCAGATAGCCACACTCCCAGGACTTCATGAAAATGCGCCTAGTTATAGAGCTGACCCATGTCCTGGGAAACCAGATGATTGGGAGTTTTATTAAGATAGATTTCAGCTTTTGTAGTTCAAAGAAATACAGCCTGACATCCTTGCAGTTTCCTGCAAGATGAGTATCTCATCCAGAGATGGATACCTCAAAGTGTCAAATTCCAGGCTGTTTGCATTGTTTGTTTGTTCCCAGTAGAGTTATTGTTCCCTGATCGCTGCTGAAAATCCATTCAAGTGGCCTTTGAGCCATTTGCAAGATTTACCCAGGATGTGACAGAAAACAGCTACTCTTTAGATCTGTCTCCATAGCCACTGCCTACGTGTCCGTCCAGTATATCTCTATGGCTCACTGTGTTTGATGTAAAATAATTAGGATCCTCACGACATAACTTTTAGGTGTGTTAGGGGGCTTACACTAATATATTGGAAAATAGGAATAGAATTCAAAAGGATTAACTAGAAAATTGCGTTGAAATTAATAACATCTAATTCATCAGGGACAAATACAAAGTTTGGGACTGAGACTGTTTTGGTTGCCTTGGTGGATGATGGCCTGTGCTGGCAACTAGATGGGGCAGCGTCTCCCTCTGGTTCTGCTGAACCTTATGGCAGCTTTCTGTATAATTGGCCATAGTATCCTTCTG
>CAOLHI010007511.1:0-10000 GCA_948474755.1 Ctenosaura bakeri
TTGACAAATATGGAAAGAGATTAAAAACGATATGGAAAAATGGAAAAAACTAAATTTATCTCTCCTGGGAAGAATAAATACTTTTAAAATGTCTTTATTACCTAAACTAATGTTCCTCTTTCAGAATTTACCAATAATAGGAAGAGAGAAAGTATTTAAAGAATGGGAAAAGGATCTTCAAAAATTCATCTGGTGAGGGAAAAAGCCAAGGATAAGATTTAAAACAGTTCAGAATGCAAAAGAATGAAGAGGATTAGATCTTCCATCATTGAAAATTTATTACTTACGCATGCTGTCCAGATTGGATTAAAGATTGGATTCAATTAGAGAGAACAACTATGAAAAAATTGGAAGAAATAAATAACAGATTTGGATGGCATGGATATTTATGTTATGACAGATTAGTGGTGAATACAGAGTTTAACAATCATTGCATCTGGAAAACATTGTTAAAGGTTTGGCTACGGAAATATTATACAAAATATTATACAAAAGTTCCAATATAGACCTTCACCACAAGAAGCGTATAAAATTGCCTCAACAAAACAAGGAAATTTATTAACATATTAAGATATATTGAAATGGGAAGGGGATAAACCAAGAATGTGTACAGTAGAAGAATTAAAGGCTGATGGATATGAGCTAAACTGGTTCCCATGGCGACAACTCAAAGAAAGATTTAAAACGGATCAAAAACTGTATGGATTTGAGAGAAAAGAAAACAAATTAGACTTATTGATGAAGGGGAACCAAAAGAAGAGAATCTCTAAATTTTATAAGTTATTGCTGAAAAGACAAATGGAACCAGGCATAGTTAAAGATACAATGGTTAGATGGGCTCAGAATGTGGGACATCGGATTGAATTAGAAGTTTGGGAGAAAGCATGGAAAATTGATATAAAATTTACACCAAACTCAAATCTAAGAGAATTTTTTTATAAAATGCTTCATAGATGGTATATGACCCCAGAAAGATTACAAAAAAATAATGGGAATGCAAAATATTGGAAGTGTGACGAAAAGATTGGGTCCTTTTTTCAT
Source organism: Ctenosaura bakeri (assembly GCA_948474755.1). Lineage (NCBI taxonomy): Eukaryota > Metazoa > Chordata > Lepidosauria > Squamata > Iguanidae > Ctenosaura > Ctenosaura bakeri. Next base: position 1,042 of record CAOLHI010007511.1, read on the forward strand.
ACATGGTGGACTTATAGAAGGGCAAAGAAGTTCTGGAAGGAAATACATGATGAAATTCAAAAAATTTGTAAAGTTAACTTTGAAATGATACCGGAATTGTATTTGCTAAATATGTTAGGGCAACAAAGAAAGATAAGAAGCTACCAGAAGATATTGCTATATTTAATAACAGCTGCAAGGTTGACAAACGCGCAATACAGGAAAGAAAAGCAGACATTGATTTAGGAGAATGGAAATTAAACGCTCTGGATATGGTAGAGACAGAAAAATTAGCATTCTCTTTGAAAAACAAACCTATCCAGAACTTTGAAAGGGAATGGAAGAGAGTGTTGGATTGGATAAAAATATAAATGTATAAGAACTAAAGAAAGAAACAATGTAATCGTTTTTCTTTTCTGTAAATAGAAATGTAACTGTTCTTCTCTTTTGTAAATAGAAACAAAGAAGATTCAACTGGAGAATATAAACATGGAAGTGGGGGAGAGAGTGTGATATATCTGAAATAAGCGTATATCCACTCTGTTTTTTATGTAATTAAACCTTTAATAAAACATTTAAAAAAAATTATGATTTAGATAAAGAATGATTTACCTCCAGAATTAATGCACTAACAAAAACATATGCATGCTTAGTCAACTTGATGTGCTTCCTTCCAGTGTTAATGAATTATTTTCCTCTGACATCAAATCTTTAATTTCAGCCTACCTCACTTTTGCACCCCAAATACTTGCTCTTAGAATTCTCTCACTTGTGGTATATTATTACCCTATAATTCTTCCAACCAGACGAGAATCCTATATATTCTCTTGGAGCCCTTCCTCACACATTATTTTTAGGCAAAACACTCAAGACATGCATTTCTGTTTTTATATATCATTTTGGTTCTGTTTATTAGGATCACTAGTGTCTATAGATGATGCAAAAAATAGATTTCCCCTACTAACTGGGTGCCAGTAGCCTGGGATATTGTCAAGGAAGAATGCAAAAAGATATTATCTGCAGTGAAAATTAAAAAAAAGAGTAATCTCTAAGAATGACAAATGAACTCTTCAAGCAGTTAAAGACAAACGAAAAGGAAAAAGGGACACAAATAAGGTCAGAACACTGAATGCAATTGTTAGTGATTTGTGCACAGGGTCAAGAACTACTACAATAATCAATGCAGAGAAAGAGAAGATAACAACAACAAAAAGAAGAACAAGAGACTTCTTTCATAAGATCTGATAAATCAAAGGGAAACTGAAACCAAGAATGCAGAAGCTATATGACCAGCAAGCAAACACACAATCGTATCCTTGATATAAACAAAAAGATGATGGAACCATACACTGAAGAACTATATAAGAGATGAAAGGATGACATATACATTCAAGGAAGAACCATTTGAAGATGACCCTACAATTTTAGAAAGAGAAGTAGAACCTGCACTTAGAGCACTTGGGAGAAATAAATCACCAGGAACAGATAGCGTATCAACAGAGTTGAACAGACAGAATCTATTGTAGTTCTAAATAAAATCTGTTAACAAATATGGAAAACAAAAGAGCCACCCAGACTAGCAATGCTTCAAAATACATTTCAATCCCCTAGAGAGGGGACACCAATTGCAATAACCACAGAACTACTGCGTTAATTTCCCATACAAACAAAGTGATGCTCAAAATTATACTACAAAGACTTACTGTATATGAAGCAAGAAATGCCAGATGTCTAAGCTGGGTTCAGGAAAGGAAAAGGCACTAGGAATCATATTACAAACAAACAAAGGACAATGGGACACACCAAAGTCAGTAGTTTATAGATCAGTGCAAAGTCTTTGATTGTATAGATCATGAAAACTATGGATTGCTCTTAAAGGAATGGGTGCACCACAATATTTGTTTGCCCCATTTGTAACCTGTATTCAGGACAAAATGCTATGATGTGGATAGAATACAGGAAACAGAATGGTTTCCAACTGGCAAGGGGGTTGGGCAAGGCTGCATTTTATCATTCTATATATTTAATTGGCATGCCGAACATATATGTAAAGAGTGATTATACTCGGTGGAAGGTGGTGTGAAAACTAGAGGAACGAACACCAACAATTTAAAATATGTTGATGACACTATACTACTAGTAGAAAAAGCTACGACTCAGAATGGTTAAGAAAGTCAAGGAAGAAAGTTTAAAGGAAGTTTTAAAGTTGAACATTAAGAAAACAAAAATAATGGCCAAAGATAAGTTACATAGCTTTAAAGCATGTAGATGACAAAGACACTGAAACAGTTCAATATTTTTCATACCTTGACTCAGTCATTAATCAGAATGGAGACTGTTGTCCAGAAATCAGAACTGGGACCTGGAAGCTATGAAGCAACTAGATGAGATCTTGAAGTGTCAAAATATATCACTGAATACTAAAATTAGGATTGTCCATGTCATTGTATTTCCAGTTTTGACTTAAAGATGTGAAAGCAGGGCAGTGAAGAAAGCCGATAACAAGAAAATCAACTCATTTGAAATGTGGCGCTGAATAAAGTTTTACCGACACCATGGACTGCTTAAAAGACAAATAAATGGATCCCAGAGCAAATCAAGCCTGAACTCTCCCTAGAAGCCAAGATGATTAGCAGCCACTACCTCGATATAAATGCTGCCTCAGTGTTCACAGCACAGTATCTGAGGAGAGAGCAGAAAGTGAGCTCTGTTTTGAGGGTCATCTTGACTCTAAGGCTTTTGTTTGTTTTTGGTTGTGTCCTCCCCCTGAGCACACGGTCTCAGAGGCAGGGCATCTGTTGAGTCACTGGAGCTAACAGCCACTAGCTCTATATTAATGCTGCCTCAGCCAGACTTTCTGGTTGGCATAGTAGCATATGGTTTTGTCCTTTAGCAAGTGCTGCTGAAGGACAGAGTGCTGAGAGAGGGAATGAGCTGGTTTGGCAGTCTAGAAACTAGCTGAAATCTCAGGCAAGGGAGAGTCAAAAGAATGCCCCATTAGTCCAGATTCCCAATCTGGGTAACTGAGGAGACCAAAGACAGGACTCCAGAGGTGCAGAGGACTGTAGCTCCACCCTGTTGCAGCAGCATTTTCTTGGTATGAGCAATGCAAACCAGCTATCTCAAACATTCTTGAAACAAGCTTCAGCACTTAAGGAAGCTTCTTACCTGATGGGAAGAACATTTAAACTTGGCCCACGGGGACACGTGGCTGGATAACAGTATGTGTGAAAGCAATCTAGGAGTCTTGGTGGACCACAACTTGAACGTGGGTTAGCAGTGTGATACGGCGGCCAAGAAAGGCAACGCGATTCTTGGTTGCATCAACAGGAGTATAGTGTCTAGATCAAGGGAGGTAATGGTACCACTCTATTCTGCATTGGTTAGACCTCATTTGGTATACTGTGTCCAGTTCTGGGCACCTCAATTGAAGAAGGATATTGACAAGCTGGAGTGTGTCCAGAGGAGGGCGACCAAAATGATGAAGGGTCTGGAAGCCATGCCCTATGAGGAGCATCTTAGGAAGCTGGGTATGTTTAGTCTGCAGAAGAGAAGATTAAGAGGGGACATGATAGCCATGTTTAAATATTTGAAGGGATGTCATGTCGAGGAGGGAGTGGGCTTGTTTTCCACTGCTCCAGAGACTAGGACGAGGAGCAATGGATTCAAGCTGCAGGAAAGGAGATTCTACCTGAATCTCAGGAAGAACTTCCGGACGATCAAAGCTGTTTGGTAGTGGAATATGCTGCCTCGGAGTGTGGAGGAGTCTCCTTCTTTGGAGGTTTTTAAGCAGAGGCTGGATGGCCATCTGTCAGGAGTGCTTTGATGTGAGTTCCTGCATGGCAGGGAGTTGGACTGGCTAGCTCCTGTGGTCTCTTCCAATTCTGTGATTCTATGATTCTAAGTAATACTTCTGTGTGTACTGGTAATTCTATGAATGAGTGGTGCCAGTGTTTTACTCTGACTCAGTCTACAAGGTCTACAATAGCTGAATTTCCTTAAAAACAAGTGCTAATTTTTAAAACTGAAGGAGACTAACAATAACCAACTATGAGAACTAGAGTTTATCTTTCTCACAGATAAAGGCTCTAGTCACCTTAGCCATCTGGGTAATAACAGGAAATGAACCATGCTTGAACTTTGACTGGTCTGTTGCTTCCTTTAGACTGCTGATATAGGGAAATTTGCTTAGACAGTAACAGAGCACTCTATCGACCTCCAGTGGCAGAGTGAGATAATTACAAGTGAATTTTAAGAGAACAGCTGAGTGAACAGCTGAGTTAAAAATGACTTCAGCAAAAGTTACAAGGCAGATGCAAGCTTCAAATGTACAGAGAAAAGCTTTGATTGAGCAATCTAGAGGAGAAGATCTCATACAGATCAGTGGTTCTTAATCTTTTCTTTACCGAGGACCCCCTGTAAATATAATTTGTTGCCAGGGACCCCCAAGACTTAACTCAAGTGTTAAAGATTTCTATTTATATATAAAGAGTCAGATATTTAAATATTCAAATATTTTATTTATTAATGGTTTCTGGTGATTAGGATTCAAATCCCGCTCGGACACTGGGTGACCTCAGGCAAATCCCTGTTATTGCTGCAGCTGTTGGTATCTCGCAACAGGGCTTTGCAGACCCCCTGTGAGGGCTTTGCAGGGCTTTGCAACAGGGCTTCGCAGACCCCTGGGATCCCTGGATCCCAGGTTAAGAACCACTGGTACAGAAGATATGAAAGAACTAAGAGATGGCACGAATCCTATGAAGAAAGACATTGTACAAGATCTAAAAAAGATATGAGAGGATCTTTAAATCAAACAACATGAGCAGTCAAACAGCATAATATTAAGATAGGTAAGATGGAAGATGTGACTGAAAAGTTGAGAGTGGACCAGCAACATGTAACTGCGGTAGTTCTGCTGGGACTTACAGAAAGATGTCTCAGAATAAGAGAAATTCTGGAAACTCAAGGTGAAAATATTTACCAGAAAGTTTCTGAAGTCCTGACTGACTTTTTGGAAATGGAAAGAAGAGATTCTTCTTGTGACATTGACAGGGTCTATGATTTGATTTCCTGGGTGACCAAACACAGAATCTTCTGACAGGTGTTATAATTTATTTTGTCAGAAAACAAGGAAGGGGCAGAGGATGAACAAGTGAAAAATTGTATGATTATGGGGGTGCAAAATCTTGGTCATCAAATTTTCGCTAGAACAACTTCAAAAGATATGGACAAGAGATTTAAAATTTACTTTGAGTTATGATTTGTGAGAGAAGACCTTAATAAATAAATATTTGAATATTTAAATCTAAATTTAAATATTTAAATCTTGAGTTAAGCCTTGGGGTATCCCTGGCAACAAATTATATTTGCAGGGGTCCCCAGTAAAGAAAAGGTAGAGAACCATTGATTTAGATGATGAGATGGAGTGAATCCTTATTGAATTTGTGGAACTGGGAGGGGTAGCTAACACATTGTAATACAGGAACAGAATTCAAAATGACCTTGATAAACTAGAAAACTGGGCAGAAATTAATAAAATGAATTCAGAAGAGCCAAATGCAAAATTCTACATTTAGGCCACAAAAACCAAGGTATAGGTACAGGAGAATGTATGAAATGAGGCTGAAGGACCTAGACATGTTCAGCTTGGTGATGAGAAGACTGAGAGGTAACATAACTATACTCTTTAAATACTTCAAAGGGAGGGTGCAGGCTTGTTCTCTGCTTCCTCAGAGGGTAAAACTAGGTCTAATGGTTTGAACTTATAGGAGGGTAGATTTTCATTGAATATGAGAAGCAACTTCTTGGTAGTGAAAGTGGTTTGGCAATGGAATCAAATGTCTTAAAAAAAAGGTTGGGCAGCTATCCACTAGGGATGTTCTATCTGGTGATTCTGCATTGAGCACGAGTTGCACTTCATGGCCCACAGGGCCCCCTCCAACTATGATTCTATGACTAAACTGAGACTGTTGTATTTTGGGCATATTATGAGAAGACATGACTCACTAGAAAAGATAACAATGCTTAGCAAGGTAGAAGACAGCAGGAAAACAGGAAGACCACATTACTGATGGATAGAGTTAAGCTAAGGAAACCATGACCCTGAGTCTACAAGGCCTGAGCAGGACTGCTGATGACAGGATGAACTGGAGGTCTCTCATTTATATGATTACTGTAAGTTGAGGTCAACTTGACGGCAGTTAACAAGTGTCTATAGTCACCTTACACTATTATCAACACTACAAACATTGGCTCTCATTTACAAACTTTCAAAACAAACAATTTAACTTAAAAAATAGCACCTTATTTTTCAGAATTGTCTAATAACCGAGTCTGCTTTCCAATCATGCGCAGAAGATCCCCTACATGCATTCAGAATGGACATCAGAATCCCTATGAATCCATGTTAGCGAGCAGAGCTATCAACCCACAAATAGTTGTGCTGCCTTTATTTTTCCCATCACTTCATGTTTACATTACAAATAAACAAACTTTGGTACAAGTATAATATAAGGATACAACTGTTACTTATAAATACAATTATAATATTACTTAACAATCATAGCTTGTTCCATCTTTGTCGTGAAATTTAATTTTTTAGTATTTTTAAATGGTTGTGAACAACTTTCTGCTCAACAGCAATCTACATATTTTATAAATAAAATACACTAAATTATTTAGTATCCGGAAAGACTCTGTGTGGGTAATTCATGTTGTTGGCCAAGAACTGGGACCTTAACTATACAGGCTATTAATAATGCCACAAAGTTGAAAATTCATCCCTTATATAAATATTGATTATTTAAAAACTTTAGATGCTGTAGTAGGGAGAAGACCACTGTTGACCTAAGTGATGCTCTTGTTTATCCCCAATTGATCCAGTTATAAGAAACAAATGTCTCTCACAGATTTCCACTGGAGTAGCACCAGGGATTGCTTTCTAAGATGGCAGAACATTCAGGCTTTGAGGTATATAATGTCATTCTAGATGATTACTGATAATTGTTTGGGTTTTTTTTTTTTTGTCTTTATAGCACAGGTATTTAACACAGTAGATAATTGATCAGATAATTCTACTTATTCATTTTGACTATGAGCAATTACTGACATTTACATATTACATATGATGATTATAGTAAGGGTTTCTAACTAGGAATTAAGAAATGATAATTTTAGCCTCAATACTAAATCCTGGTTCTGAAATAGGAATAATATGACTAACAGTCATGGCAGCAATGTTATGTCTTAATTTATTATAAAGGGAGAAAATACAAATCATAGTATAAATGATTTATTTATTCCTGAATAAATCAAGACAGGAAACTGTTGAACTGAAAATCCATTTTAGCTCAGATGAAGCCAGACAGGCTTAAGTCTTTATGCTAGAACTGCACAGACATGAGAAAATAAAACAGAGCTAGCTCCACTGAAAAGCTAGATTTTCCCCTTAAGAGTTTAAAGGCAAAATGAGAACAGAGCTGATCAACATAATACTCACTATTGAAATGACTCGTAATCTCACTTCAAGTCAGCTGAATTTGAGCTTTTTCAAAAGTATGGCCCTTGGCTTTATTGGAGAAGTTCTCAACTGAATCATAAGTTTACTCAACTTGATTTGAGAAGTGAGCTGAGGATGAATCCTAATGTTGATCTCCAGTTAAATATTATGCACAATGTAAAATGAACAAATCTGCAACATTAATTTAAAAGTTATTTTTATAAGCATTAAATCACATAAGCACACACACACACACACACACATTCTGTCAGTCTCAGTTTAAAAATACATATTTGCATGAACTGTGGTGGTAATTTCTACTAAAAGCACTGTCCACATCAAATCTGTGGAGGTTTTAGCTCCAAATGAAGGCCTTCTGGGATTCATCATTAGGTGTAAATTGTTGAACACACAGGTAAAATAAAGAGTAAATCCAGAAAGGTCAATAGTGACCAAGGAAATCTATCTACTATGTTCATAATCCCTGAACTGACCTGAACTTTGCTTTTATTTCACTGTCATATTCTGTTTAAAACATTGTGAGAGCAGTGTATTTACTTTTTTCCTTCAATTCATTTAGCTTGAAAGATGCTTTTACAGGTTTTGGCCACCCAGTTAGTTCACTATGAACTTTGTGGTCCTAGGCCTAGGAGTTGCCACAGCAGACTTAACAGTGATGCTCAACTATGTGGTTTCCTGGATCTCAAACATGCATGGAGTTTTCCTGTCTTGCAGGTGATCATTTGTTAAACAAGTTTGCAGATTGTGAACTAAATTATGTACATTTGTTTTTGAAGTAGCCTGACAAATTGCTTAATGTCAAGGACATCAGCCTTAACTGACTGCACTATCAGAGTTGAGTTAATACGGGCAAAGGCAACAGTATCTCACGACAACTGCAACAATTTTACACTGGCTTATATTCAGAAACTGCAACAGAAGTACTTCTTTGGTTTAATTTGACTGCTTATGTCTGTTTACCACCATGTTCTTTATGTATCCCTATCCCTAGTAATACTAATGTTGCAGCATCTTGGATGGACCAACAATGAACAAGTTCTGTATGTACTATGTATGTCCAGAGAGATAAGTAAAACGCATGTTAAGCTTGATGTCTCTGTGTTGGTTGCAGTGGTGAAAGCATGGTGGCACCTAGGTTCCTGTGCCTCTACATGTGCTATCTCCCATTTTCCATGAGTCTCCTTTATATGATAGTGTCAAGAAAATGAATAAATTCAAATTCTGGAGAAATTTCACCAACAAGAAACATAAAATATATTAAAGGGAAATCTATACCCTTTGCAAATGAAAGATTTCATTTGATTGCAAACATGGGATGTTATGTCAGCATTAGGGAGCAAAATCCAAGCAGTTTCAGTGGGAGAAAAATGCAAAATTAAAAAAAAATCTTTATCATTTAAATTAATAGGACATAAGCATTTAAACCTGTGATTCATCATGCTATCCAAAGACACCTTGCTA
>CAOLHI010007512.1:0-11703 GCA_948474755.1 Ctenosaura bakeri
TTTTTCCCCAAAAAAAAAAAAAGGGGGGTTTTTTAAAATTTTTTTTTCCCGTCCCCCCCGGGGGCCCCCTTTTTTTTTTTTCCAAAAAAACCCCAAAAATTCCTTTTTTTTTAAATTTTTTTCCCCGTTTTTCCCCCTTTTGGTTTTCCCTTTTTTTTTAAAAAAACAACCCCCCCCGGGTTTTTTTTTTTTTTTTAAAAGGGGGGGGGGGGGCCCCCTTTTTTTTAAAAACCCCCCCCCCCAAAAAAACCCTTTTTTTGGGGCCCCCCCAAAACCCCCCCCCCCCTTTTTTAGGGGAAAAAAAAAGGGGGTTTTTGGGGCCCCCTTTTTAAAACCCCCCCGGGGTTTTAAAACCCCAAAAAAAAAAAAACCCCCGGAAAAATTTTTTTTAAAAAATTTTTTTCCCCTTTTTTAAAAAAATTTTTTTTTAAAAAAAATTTTTTTTTAAAAAAAGGGCCCAAAAAAAAGGGGAAAAAAAAAAATTTTGGGTTAAAATTTTTTTTTGGGGGTTTTTTTTTTTTTTTTAAGGGTTTCCCCAACTCAAAATTTTGAAAAAAAAATTTTTTTTTTAAGGGAAAAAATTTTTTAAAATTGGGTCCCGGGGGTTTTTTTTTTGGGGGGGGGGGGGAAAAAATTTTTCCCCCTTTTTTTTTTTTTTTAAAAAAAAAAAAAAAAAGGGAAAAAAAAAAATTGGGGTTTTTTTTTTGGGGGGTTTTTTTTTTGGGGGGGAATTTTAAAAATTTTTTTCCCCTTTTTTTTTTTTAAAAAAAATTTTTAAAGGGGTTTTTTTTTGGGGGGGAAAAAAAAAAAAAAATTTTTTTTTTTTTTTTTAAAAAAAAAAAAACCTTTTCCCCCCCTTTTTCCCTTGGGGTTTTTTTTTTTTTTTTAAAATTTTCCCCCCCAAAAAGGGGGGGAAAAAGGGAAAAAGGGGGGTTTTTTTTGGGTTTTTCCCCCCCCCCCTTTTGGGGGAAAAAGGGGGGGCCCCAAAATTCCGGGGAAGGGGGGGGAAAAAAAAAAATTTTTTTTTGGGGGGGGAAAAAAAATGAAAAGGAAAAAAAGGGCCCCTTTTTTAAAACCCCCCCTTTTTAAAAAAATTTTTCCCCCCAAAAAAAAAAAAAAAGGGTTTTTTTTTGGGGGGGGGGGGAAAAAATTTTTTCCCCCCCCCCAAAAAAAAACCCCTCCCCCTTTTTTGGTTTTTTTTTAAAAAAAAATTTTTTAAAAAATTTTTTGGGGTTTAAATTTTTTGGGGTTTTTTTTAGGCCCCTTTTTTTGGCCCCCCAAAAATAAAATTTTCTTTTTTCCCCCCTTCTCCCAAAAGGGGGGGAAATTTTCCCCCCCTTTTAAAAAAGGGGGGGAAAAAAACCCCCAAAAAAAAACCCCTTTTCCCCTTTTTCCCCCCCCTTTTTTTTAAAAAAAAACCCCCCGGGGGGTTTTGGGGGAAAAAAAAAAAGGGGGGGGGGTTTTTTTTTTTTTAAAAAAAAAAAAAAAGGGCCCCGGGGGGGAAAGGGGGGCCCCCCAAAAAAAAAACCCCCCAAAAAAAAAGGGGAAAAAAGGGGGGAAAAAAAAAAAAATTCCTTAAAAAAACCCCCCTTTTTTTAAACCCAATTCCCCTTTTTTTTAAAATTTTTTTCAATTTGGAAAAAAAACCCTTTTTTTTTTTAAAAAAATTTTAAAATTTTGGGGGGGAAAAAAATTCCCCCCCCAAAAAATTTTTAATTTCCCAAAACCCCGGGGGGGGAAAAAGGGGGCCCCCTTTTTTTTCCCCTTTTTTTTTTAAAAAAAAAAAAAAAATTTAAATTAAAATTTTTAAAAAAAACCGGGGTTTTTTTTAAATTTCCCTTTTTTTTTTGGGCCTTTTGGGGGCCTTTTTTTAAAAATTTTTAAAAAAAAAAATTTTTTTTTTAAATTTAAAAAAATTTTTTTTATTTAAAAAATTTTTTTTCCAGGTTTTAAAAAAAACCTTAAAAATTTTTTAAAAAATTTTTTTAAAAAAAAAGGGGGGGGGGGGAAAAAAGGGGGGGAAAAATTGGGGGGAAAAAAAAAATTTAAAATTTAAAAAAAAAAAATTTTTAAAAAAAAAAAATTTTTAAAAAAATTTTTTTTAAAAAAATAAAACCAAAAAAAAAAAATTTTTTTTTAAAAAAAAAAAAAAATTTTAAAAAAAAAAAAGAAACCCCGGGAAAAAAATTTTTTTTTGGGGGGAAAAAGGGGGGGAAAAAAAACCCCCAAAAATTTTTTTTAAAAAAAAAAAAATTTAAAAAAAAAACCTTTTCCCCCCCCCAAAGGGGAAAAAAACAAAACCCGAAAAGGGGGGTAAAAAAAAAAGCCGGTTTTTTAAAAAATTTTTTTTTTAAAAAAAAAAAAGGTTAAAATTTGGGGGAAAAAAAAATTTTTTTAAAAAAGGTTTTTGGGGGAAACCGGGTTTGGGGGAATTTTTTAAAATTTAATTTTTATGAAATTTTTTTATTTGGGGTTTTTTTTCCCAAAAAAAAAGGGGGGGAAAAGGGGGGGGTTTTTTTAAAAAAGGGGGGGAAAATTTAAAATTTAAAAAAACCCAAAACAAAAGGGGGAACAAAGGGGGGAAATTTTGGGGGAAAAAAGGGTTTAAAAAAATTCCTTAAATTTTTTGGTTTTTAAAAAAAGGGGAATTTTTTTTTTTCCCCCCAAAAAAAAAAAGTTAATTTTTTTTAAAAAAAAAAAGGGGGGGGGGGGGCCCCCGGGGCCCCCGGGGCAATTTAAAAAAATTTTTTTTTTTAAATTTTGTTTTTTTAAAACCCCCCAAAAAATCCCCAAAACCCGGGTTTTTTAAAAAAAAAAATTTTTTTTTTAAAGGAAAAAAACCCCCCTCCCCCAAAAGGGAACCCTTTTTTGCCTTCCCAAACCCTTTTTTAATTTGGGTTTTGGGGGGGGGGGGAAAAAAAAAAGGGGGGGGTTGGGGAAAAACCCAAAATTTTGGGGGTTTTTTTGGGGGGTTGGGGCCCCCTTTTCCCCCCCCCCCCGGGAAAACCCCCCACCCCCCCCCCCCCAAAACCCCCCCCCCCCCCCAACCCCCCCCCCCCCCCCCCTTTTTTTTAAAACCCGGCCCCCCATTTTCCCCCCCCAAAAAAAATTTTTAATTTTAAAAAAAACCCCCCCCCAAAAAAAATCCCCCTTTTTTTTCCTTTCCCCCCCCAAAAAAAGGGGGGCCTTTTTTGGGGGGGAAAAAAAAATTTTTTCCCCCCCAGGGGGGGTTTTTTTTTTTTACCAAAAAAAAATTTTAAAAAAAAAAAAAAAAAATGGTTTTGGGGTTTTTTTTTTTTAAAAAACCCCTTTTTAATTTTTTTTTTTTAAAAAAATTTTTTTAAAATTTTTTTTTTTTAAATTTTGGTTTTTTTTTCCAAATTTTTTTTTTTTTTAAATTTTTTAAAAAAATTTTTTTTTTTTTTGGGGTTTTGGGGGAAAAAAAACCCCCAAAAACCCTTTTTAAAAAAAATTTTTTTTTAAAAATTTTTTTGGGTTGGTTTTTAAAAAAAAACCCCCCAAAAAAAAACCCAAAAAAAAATTAAAAAGGGGGGTTTAAAAAATTTTTTTTGGGGGGGGAAAAAGGGGTTTTTTTTTTTTGGCCCCAAAAATTTTTTGGGGAAAAAAAAAAAAATTTTCCCAAATTTCCGTTTTTTAAAAGGGGGGGGCCCCCCCCCCTTTTTTTTTTAAAAAAAATTTTTTTTTTAACCCCCAAAAAAATTTACCCAAGGGGTTAAAAACCCCTTTTTTAAAGGGTTTTTTTAAAAAACCCCAATTTTTAAAAAAGGGGGGGTTTTTTGGGGGAAAAAAAAAAATTTTTTTTTTTTTTAAATTTCCCCTTTTTTAAAAAAAACCCCCCAAAAATTTTCTTTAAAAAAAAAAAAAAGGGGGGGCCCCGGAAAATTTTTTAAAAGGGGAAAATTTTTTTGGAAAAAAAAAAAATTTTTTTTAAAAAAAAATTTTTTTTTTTTTATTTTTTAAAAAAAAAAAGGGAAAAAAACCCCCCCAAACCCCCTTTTTTTTTTAAATTAATTTTTTTCCCCCCAAACCCCTTTTTTTTTTTAAAAAACCTTTTAATTTTTTTTTGGGGGGGAAAAAAAACCCCCCAAAAAAAAAAATTTTGTCTCCTTTTTTTAAAGGGGTTTTTTTTAAAAAAAAAAAAAGAAAAAATAATTTAAAAATTTTTTTTGGGAAAAAAAAAAGGGAAAAACCCCGGGGGAAAAAATTTTTTTTGGGGGGTTTTTAAAAAAAAAGAAATTAAAAAAAACCCCTTTAAGGAAAAAAGGGGGGAAAAACCCCCCTTTTTTTTTTTTTTGGAAAAAATTTTTAAAATTTTAAATTTTAAATTAAGGGGGGGGAAAAACCCAAAAAAACCCCCAAAAGGGGGTTTTGGGGGTTTTTTTTTAAAAAATTTTTTTTTGGGGTTTTTTAAAAAAATTTTTAAAAAAAAAAAAAATTTTTTTCCCCCCCAAAAACCCCCCCCTTTTTAAAAAACCGGATAATTTGGGGGGGGGGGGGTTTTCCCGGGGGGGAAAAAAAAAAACAAAATTTTGTTTTTTAAAAAATTTTTTTAAAAAAAAAAAATTTTTTTTAAAAAAAAAAATCCAAATTTTTTTTTTAAATTTTTTTTCAAAGGGGTTTTTTTTTTTGGGAAAAAAAAAAAAAAAAAGGGGGCCCCCCCCAAAAAAAAAAAAATTTTTTTTTTTTAAAAAAATTTTTTGGGTTTTTGGGGAAAAATTTAAAATTGGGGGTTTTTTTTTCCCCAAACCCCCCAAATTTTTTTTTCCCCCCAAAAAAACCCCCCCTTTTTTTTTTTCCCCAAAAAAAACCCCAAAAAAAAAAAAAAAAAATTTTTTTTTAAAATTTCCCCCCCCCTTTTTTTTTTTTTCCCCCCCCCAAAAAAATTTTTTCCTTTTGGGTTTTTTTTTCCCCCTTTTTTTAAAAATTTTAAAAAACAAAAAAAAAAAAAAGGGAAAAAAAAAGGGGGGGGTTTTTTTTTCTTCCCCTTTTTTTTTTTTGGGGGTTTTTTTTTTTAAAAAAAAAAAGGTTTTTAAAAAAAAGGCAAGGAAAAAGGGAAAAACCCCAAAAATTTTTTTAAAAAGGGGGGCCAAAAAATTTTTTGGGGCCCCAAAATTTGGGGTTTTTTAAAAATTTTTGGGGGGTTTTTTTTTTTTCCCCCCCCCAAATTTTTTTTGGGTTTTTGGGGGTTTTTTTTTTTTAAAATTTTTGGTTTTTTAAAAAACCCCCCTTTTTTGGGGGGGAAAAAAAAAATTTAAAAAAAAAAAAATTTTTTTTTTTTTTTGGGGGGGTTTTTTTTTTTTTAAAAAAAAAAAAAGGGAAAACCCCCCTTTTTTTTTTAACCCCTTTTTTTTTCCCACCGGGGGGAAAAACCTTTGGGGGGGTTTTTTTTTTTTGGGCCCCGGTTTTTTTCCCTTTTTAACCCCGGCCTTAAAAAAAAAGGGGTTTTTTTTTTAAAAAAGGGGGGTTTAAAAATTTAAAAAAATTTTAAAAAAATTTTAAAAAATAAAACCCCCGGGGAATTTTTCAAATTTTAAGGCCTTTTTAAAAATTTTTTTTTAAAAATTCAAAAAAAAGGGGGGGAAAAAAAAAGGGGTTTTTTTTTTTAAAAACCAAAAAACCCCCTTTTTTTTCCCCGGGGAAAAAAATTTTTTTTTAAAAAATTTTTTTTTTAAAAAACCCAAAAAAACAAAAAAAAGAAACAAAAAAGGGGGGGGTTTATTTTTTTTTTGAAAATTTTTTTTTTTTTTTGGGAAGGAATTTAAAAAAATTTTTAAAAAATTTTTAAAAAAAAAAAAAAAAAAAAAATTTTTTTTTTTAAAATTTTTTCAAAATTTTTAAAAAATTTTTTTAAAAAAAAAAAAATTTTTGGTTTTTAAAAGTTGTGGGGGAAAAAAAAAAAAAAAAAAAAAATAAAAAAATTAATTTAAAAATTTTAAAAAAAATTTTTCCCCCCAAAAAAAACCCCAAAAATTTTAAATTTTTTTAAAAAAAGGGAAGGGGGGAAAAAAAAAAAAACCCCCCAAAAAAAAAATTTTTTTAAAAAAAAAAAACCCTTTTAAAAAACCGGGGGGGGGAAATTGGGAAAATTTTAAAAAAAAAAGGGAAAAAGGAAAAAAGGGGGGGGTTTTTAAAAACCCCCAAATTTTTAAAAAAAAATTTTTTTTTGTTTTTAAAAAAAGGAAAGGAAAAACCGAAAAAAAAGGGGTTTTTAAAAAAAATTTAAAAAAGAAAATTTTGGGTTTTTTTAAAAAATTTTTTTTTGGGGGTTTTTTTTTTTAAAATTTTTTAAAATTTAACTTTTCCCCCTTTTTTTTTTTTTTTTGGGGGTTTTTTTTTCCCCCCCTTTTTTTTTTTTTTGGGGGCAAAAAAATTTTTTTTAAACAAATTTTTTTCCCCCTTTTTTTAAAAAAAGGGGGGTTTTTTTTCCCCCCCAAAAAAAAAAAAAATTTTTTTCCCCCTTTTTTAAAAATTTTTTTTTTTAAAAAAAAAAAAAAAAAAAAATTTAAAAAAAATTTTTAAAAATTTTTTTTTTTAAATTTTAAAACCCCCCCCAAAAAAAAAAGGGGGGGGGGAAAAAAAAAAGGGGAAAAAAAAAATTTTTTTTGGGAAAAAAAAAATTCCCCCCCCTTTTATCGCCCGGCAAAAAGGGGTTTTTTTTAATTTTTAAAAAAAAAAAATATTAAAAAAAGGGGGTTTTTTTAAAAACCCCCCTTTAAAATTTCCCAATTTTCCCCCCCCCAAAACCCCCCGGGGGGGGGGGGGTTGGGTTTTTTGGGGGGGGGGGGCAAAGGGGGGGGGGCCCCCCGGAAAAAACCCCTTTTTAAAAAAAAAAGGGGGGGTTTAAAGGGGGGGGCCTTTTTAAAAAAAAAAAAAGGGGGGGGGGGGGGGGGGGGGGGAAAAGGGGGGGGGGGGTTTTCCCCCAAAAAAAAAGGGGGGCCCCCCCAAATTTTCCCCCCAAAACCCCCCCCCCCTTTTTTTTGGGGGGGGGGGGGGGGGGGGGGCCCCCCAAAAATTTTTTCCCCTTCCAAATTTCCCCCCCCAAATCCCTTTAAATTTGGAAAAAAACCCCGGGAAAAAATTTAACCAAAAAGGGAAAAAAAGGGAAAAAAATTTTTCAAAATTTTTTTCCCGTAAATTTAAAAAGGGGGGGAAAATTTTTAAAACCTTTTTTTAAAAAGGAAAAAATTTTCAAAAAAATTTTAAAAAAAAAAAAAAAAAAGGGAAAAAAATTTTTTTAAAGAAAAAAAAAAAAAGGGGGTTTTTGGCCCCCCTTTTTTTAAAAACCCCCCCTTTTTAAAAAAAACCCCTTTTTTGTTTTTCACCTTTTTAAAAACCCCCAAAAGGGCCCCCCCCAAAAAAACCCAAAAAGGGGGGGTTTTTTTTTTAAAAAAAGGGGCCCCCCTTTCCCCCCTTTTTTTCCCTTTTTCCCCCCCCCTTGGGTTTTTTTGGGGTTCCCCCCTTTTTTAATCCCCCCGGGGGGGAAAATTTTTTTTGGGGGGGCCCCCCCCTTAAAAAAACCCCCCGGGAAAACCAAACCCAAACCTTAAAAAATTTCCCCCCAATGGGGAAAAATGAGACATATGGGAGTTTCAAAATTAGCCCCCAAAAAAGGGGAAAATGAAGCAACCAACAAAAGCTACACTGTAGGCACATGTAACCCCAACATCACCCTGTGATCATCTTTCCTTTGCTAGGTGTCAGTGGGAGTAGGCAACTTGCTGTGGCAAAGGGGCAGGGGGGAAAAGGGTTTTAATCCTTCCACTAGCAATCATGCTCCCCCTGAAATGCTCCTTTGACTCCTATGGAACTCCAAGCCCATGTTCATTGGGTAAATACAAATTTAACACATTAGCAGTGCAAACATAGAGTCTAGAAATAATGTGTTACAATTTAATGACATTTCCTGTAAATGTGTTACCCTTTTGAGGCGGAGAGGATGAGCTTCCCAACATTCTTTTTCCCAAACTAGGTAACACCTTTTATTTTTTCAGTGTAATGAATAATGTTAATTGGTTACTCCAAAGGGAATTTTGTTTAGTGAGAGTCATTAAGGAGGATTTGTGGCCAAAGACAAACATGATACTTGAAATAATAAACAAGGAGCATAATGAACTGAAAACCCACTGGGTGGCCTTAGGTGAGTCACACTCTTAGCCCCAGAAAACTCTGCAATAGGTTTGCTTTATGGTCACCATAGCTAGGAAATGACTTGAAGGCACATGACCACCCCCCGGAATTTAACCAATGCTCAGACCATGCTGGCTTTCTTGCGGTGTTATAAGAAACAAGAAATAAGGAACTTCATTTAAACCAGTTTGTATTCAACTCTTAAAACTCTGCCTCTCCTGTCTCTGCACTGTTGTTGTGCTGGGTCATTTTCCAGTAATTGCTCCCATAATCTCCGTCTTCCATCTTGGTCACTAAATTTTTCTTCCTGCTTGCTAACCTAACCTCCCTACTTACTTCTGCATACATTGATACAATCATGAGCCCTACACATGATGGATCATGTACCTGGTCATGCAAAAGCTTAAACTGTGGTGGGAGTCTGGCCTCATGTCCCTGCATATACAGCACCTCTAATAACCTTTGCACAGTTCCAAAGGAAATGCATTGACACTACATGCACACACACACACTCCTACCTCATTCAGGTCTTAGTGCTATATGCAGAACACACTTGGGAATTTTGCAGTGAGCTTGTATGCATTGCTTTCCCCTGCACAGTTCCTTTCACTTTTTTAACCCTTTAAAAAATAATTTATAACCTTCACAGGTCTATAGTTTATTTGTTTGAAATAAAGGTTTTCTTTTGGAACAGTTTTTTTTAAATTTTTGGGATTTAAATTAATATGTTCATGCTTAAAATGTCCCGTAAATGTCAATTTTTAATCCAGTAAAAACAGGAGGAATTTAGGAGCAAGGTGTATAATTTTCAAGGCATTTATTTAAATGCAAAGGAAAATAATCCAGCGTCATGTTGACTCTGAAATAAAGCTTTTACCATGGATATTTTAAAAAACCCACTGATGAGTACTTATTAAGTTTAATCCTGAACTGACATAATCCTTCATCCTTTGAATAAATATGAGCTTTATTTCATTCCAAGCTTTACATTTTTTAAAATATTTCATTCCAAGCCCTCAATCTCTCTCTCCCCCACTCTCTATATTCCCCCCACACACACACGCATATATATGTATATACATATATTACATTTTATTCCCAAACTTCACATTGTCATGGATTACATGAATTGACATGATCCATGGAATGCTAAAAAAAAAAGCCACAAATTTAAATATTTTTCTCATAAATTTATCTTATCATTAATAATTATCCAACATTCTTAAAAAATATATTAACAACCGATCTACATAATTAAATAAACATGTAGAACTCATAAGGCCACATTAAAAAAAAATTGGTAATCAAAACAGAAATTCCACCTGGTCTTCCTTCTCCTGGTAATTTATATCAGATATTCCACAGGGAAGTTGTCCCTGAAATTAATGGGATTAATGTAAATGCCATTAGTGGCAGGGTTTTTTTTGGCCCCTTCCCCCCCCTCCCCCTTTTTCCCGTTTAAAGGGGAAAAAAAAAAACCCCCCCTTTTTTTTTTTGGGTTTTTTTGCCCCTTTTTTTTTTTTTTTTTTTTTATTATTTTTTTCCCCCCAAAAAAATTTTTTTCCCCCCCGGGGGAAATTTTTTTTTTTAAATTTTTTTTAAAATTTTTTTTTTTTTTAAATTTTTTTTGGGTTTTGGTTTTTTTAAAAATTTTTTTTTCCCGGTTTTTGGGGGGTTTTTTTTGGGGGTTTAAAATTTTTAATTTTTAAAAAATTTTTTTTTTTAATACCCCTTTTTAAAAAAAAAATCCCCTTTTTTAAAATTTTAATTAAAAATTTTTTTTTTTTTAATTTTTTAAAATTTTTTAACCAAACCCCCAAAAACCCCCCCCTTTTAAAAAACCCGGCCCCCCCAAAAAAAATTTTAAAATTTTTTTTTTTTTTTTTAAAAAATTTAAAAAATTTTAAAAAAAAAGGGAAAATTTTTAAAAAATTTTTAAAAAAAATTTTTTTTTTAAAACCCCAAAAAAAAATTTTAAAAAAATTTTTTAAAGGGGTAAAAAAGGCCAAAGGAAAAAAAAAATTTTTTTTAAAAAAAATTCCCCCTTTTTTCCCTTTTTTTTTTTTTTTTTTTCCCTTTTTTTGGGAAAAAAACCATTAAAATTTTTTTTTCCCCCTTTTTTTTTTTTTTTTGGGGGGGGTTTGGGTTTTTTTTGGGGGGCAAAAAAATTTTTTTTTTTTTTTTTAAAAAAAAAAAAGGGGGGGGGGTTTTTTTTTAAATTTTTTTTTTCCCCGGGCCCCTTTTTTTTGGGGGGGGTTTTTTTTTCCCCCCAATTTGCCCTTTTTTTTTTTTTTTTTTATTTGGGGGGTTTTTTTCCTTTTCCCCCAAAAAAAAAACCCCCCAAACCCCTTTCCCCCCCAAAAAAAAAAATTTTTTTTTTCCCCCCCCGGGGGGGCGGGGGGCCCCCCAAACCCCCGGGGGGTTTTTAACCCAAAAAAATGGAAAAAACCCCCCCCCTTTTTTGGAAAATTTTTTCCCCCCCCGGGGAACGGGGGGTTTCCTTAAAAAAGGGGGGGGAAGGGGGAAAAAAAAACCCCAAAATTTTTTTTTTTCCTTTTTAAAAAATTTTTAAAAAATTTTTGGGTTTTGGGCCCAAAAAATTTTTTTTTAAAAAAATTTTAAAAAGGAAAAAAAAAAATTTTTTTTCCCCCCCCTTTTCCCCGGGAAAAAGGAAAATTTCCCCCCCCCGGGGGGGGGGGGTTTTAAAAAACCCCCAAAATTTTTTTTTAAAAATTTTTTTTTTTCCTTCCCCAAAAAAAAAAAAACCTTTAAAGGGGGTTTTTAAAAACCCCAAAAAAAAAAATTTTAAAAACAATTGGGGGGTTTTTTTTTTTGGGGGGAAAAAAAATTTTTTTTTTCCCCGGGGGAAGGAACCCCAAAAGGGAAAAAGGGAAAAAAAAACCCCCAAAAATTAAAGGGGAACCAATTTAAAAGGGGGGTTTTAAAAAACCCCCCCAAAATTGGGTTCCCCAAAACCTTTTTTAAAAAAAAAAAATTTTTTTTTTTTTTAAAACCCCGGGGAAAAACCCCCAAAAAACCTTTTCCCCCCCGGGGAAAAAATTTGGGGAAAAAAACCCGGTTTTAAAAAGGGAAAAAAATGGGGAAATTTTTTTTAAAAGGTTTCCTTTCCCAAAAAAAAAACCCTTTTGGGGTTTAAATTAAAATTTTTTAAAAAAAAAAGGGGGGGGTTTTTTTAAAAAACCCTTTTTTTTTAAAAATTTTTTTTTTTTACTTTAAATTTTTAAATTTTTTTTTTAAAAATTTTTTTTGGATAAATTTTAAAAAGGTTTTAAAAAATAAAATTTTTTCCCCCTTTTTTTTTTCCCCGGTTTTTTTTAAATTTTTTTTTAAAAAAAAAAGGGGGAAAAAAAAAAAATTTTTTTAAAAGGGGGGTTTTTTTAAAAATTTTTTGGGGGGGGGGGGGGGAAAAAAAAAAAAAAAAATTTTTTAAAGGAAAAAAAAATTTTTTAAAAAAGGGGAAAAAATTTTTTTCCCCCTTTTTTTTTTAAAGGGAAAATTTTAAAAATTTTTGGGAAAAATTTAAAAACCCCCGGA
>CAOLHI010007514.1:0-14914 GCA_948474755.1 Ctenosaura bakeri
TAGTAATGATGGAAAAATTTCCAATAAATTAAGAATGAAGAATTTTGGAAAATATTCTTGGAAAAAGCTTTGATAAGAGATGGTAAAGCTACCCCTTCACAAGAAGAATGGCAATTTTGGAAAGTGGATTAAATAAAAAGTTGGCTCCTGGGGGGTGGGTTTATTCACTTTTTTTGTTAATTATGTGGTGTTTTGTTTATTTGGATTTTTATTGTTTAATTTTTTTCTATAATGTAATAAGATCGTATTTAGTAATAGCAATAGATTAAATGTAAGGGAAAAAATGTAGAATTAAGAATGAAATTATTATAATAATAATGAGTATAATGAGAATGAGATCTAGAGATAGGTAACAAAAGTATATAAGCAGTATGATATAGAATATGTTGAATAAGTATATAATTGCAATGGTATTGGAGAGAAGTAATAATGTAAGCTTGTTTTTGTTGAAATTTCTTTTTTTCACTATTGTGTGTATCAAATGGTGTTTTACTTTTTTCTGTTTTTTTTTCTTTATAATCAATAAAAATTTAATAAAAAAAGAAAAGACTGGATATTGTGATGAAGAAAATTGAAAGAAAACTGAAAATAAGATAAGAGTGGAAGCGAAAAGTTGGAGCTGAATAGTGAAGGACGAAAGGAGAGTAGAATTTGGAAGAGAGACAAAGGTTGATTATGAGACTGTGCTTTTGAACTGAGAGAGAACGAAAAACTGGACTGGACTGAAGTGTATTGAAAGAGCAAGCAAAGGAGATCGGAAAGTTTGTATGGGGAAGACAGAAAGAAGGAGAGATTGAGAGTGGGAGATGAAAGTAACAGCTGGCATCGAGAGAGACAAATAGTAAAAGAAAGTTTGGAAAGATGAAAGAAGCAAAGATGAAAAGGACTGGGGGAAAATAAAGGGAGTGTGGTAAAATTTCTAAAGATCCACACTTGGAAAGCTCAACTTATCCTATGCCACAGCATTTACAGGGCTAACACATTGCAAGCAATGGCAGTATGTAAGAAAAAAAAATCTCGGATCCACATTTTCAATGGATCCCCCTTACTATTCTCTTAAAACTTTCATTTAAAAGAAAAAAGCATAAAAGGGCTGCCTTCTCTTTTTCTGTTAATATCCAGTCCCATATTCATTTTCCAAGCGAGTCCCCAGGAAAGCAAGTGCGGTGGAGGGCCATGCCCAGCCTTCCCCGCGTGCCGGACCGGACGGAGGTGTCGGTGTGGTTTACCCCCAGCTCATACTCGACCACAGCCAGCCGCATGGCACGCAGGCGCTCCACCTCGCCGCTGCCACCGCCGTGACCATCGCCTCCATCTTCGCCCGCACTTGCAGTGCCTTTGGCCTCACCCGCCTCCTCGGAGCCCAGCAGCTGCTTAACACCTTCGAGCAGCTCCTGGGCGCTATACTTGGAACGATAGGGCTCAGTCTCCGGGTCCTTCTTGGACTTCACGTACAAGAGGTTGAGGGCGTTGCGGAACTTCTTGCAGATTGAAGCCCACTCCGAGGGCGCCGCCATTTCTTCCATCGCTTGCTCGGCGGCCTTTCTCTCAGTGGGCTTTAACGGCGCCCACTCTCACTTTTCCCATTGGCTAGTCCGCATGCGCGGTCAGAGAGCATGAGAGGGAACGCGCTCCCGGCTCCCGGCTCCCGCCTCCATGACTTTCTTCCCTTAGTTAAAATGGGGGCGAGATGGTTCCGGAGCATCAGAAGCTTAACCTGAGAAGGGCTTGAAGCGAGGACAGAAAGGACATGGTCCCCCAGAACGTTGTTAAAATCTATTTTCCACCATTCTGATGCCTAAAGCTAGTGAGAATTACTGTATAGTCCAACAGCAAGCTCTAGACTAGGTGTCTCGGTTCCTAAGACCATCGGAAATATGTCTTTTCTGATGGTCTTAGGTGACCCCTGTGAAAGGGTCGTTCGGCCCCCCCCCAAAGGGGTCGTGACCCACACGTTGGGAACCACTGCCCTAGGGCTTTATTGCACCAGCCTGTTGTCTCACAGCAATCACATTATTTAAGGAAATGAGAACATACTGATATCACTATCACTATCACACCATCTCTACAATAATCCTATGCTGCCAGTTTAGTGATACATGTTTCTCAACAGGTCTTCTGTACCACCCTGCTGACCCCAGGTCCACCACCCTGCCCCCACTCCCTAGTGGTTGTACTACACAGTGGGTAGTACAGCATCTTCCAGCAGCTGGTTCTGCCTCCCTCCCTCCTCCTTCTCTTCCTACTGCTGATATTGGGCAAGACTGTCCAAAATGGGCTTGCCATATGGAAGTCAATAACTCTGCTAACCTGAGAAGGACTGATAAAAAAAAAAATGGGTTTGTCAAATAGATAACAATGCCATGGATAGCACAAGACTGCTGCAATACTGGAACTGTAGTGGAATGAAAAGGTCACACAAATAGCCAATAGGGGAAAAGCAGTATTATTGGAGCCATTCACAGATATTTCCCATTAGCGAAAAGAGACACCCCAATAATGATGGGGATGCAATCCAACAACAGGAGAGTGACAATGTCATGTGATAACGAAAGATTAAATTTGGACTCATGCAACAAACCAATTTGTGAGAAATCCCTTGGAGTCACTGAGTCAATCTGCATCCTCATCTCAGAGCTTTTGTCTCTTTCTTCAGGTGGAATTTTTTACAAGCCATGTCAATAGGCCTAAGCTGGGGTTGTCTGACACCTCCTTCAGGACCACTTCCCAATTCAACAGCTTTTGTTACTCCAAAACGTGGATGAGTCAGTGGTCCACCTGTGATGCCAGTGCCTCTGTGAAATGGTGGGGGGCATTAGCTCAAAGAAGAGGGCTGCAAGAGCTTACAAAATCTTTTACATCTATGTTTACCAGTACTAATGCAGGGAAGAACCAGCCAGAAATCCAAAAATAAGATGCAAGGCCCTTTCAAACTACACAGCTATTGCACTATGATTCTACTTTTAACTGCTATGGCTTTAACCTGTTTGTCTGTTTGCTTGTTTGTCTGTTTGCTTAATTTATATCCTGCTTTCTCCCAGATGTGATCCTATTGTTACCCTGTTTACTGGGGGTCCCAGGAGGGACACCTATATGCACTCTCAATTAAGTTTGGTGAAATTAGCTAGAGCACAAGTTAGCAATGTGAGAGGCAGGGCAATGCAGTGGAATCTTTTACCCAATGTCTACGGGGTCAGGCCAAGCCAAGGAGCACACCAAAGTTTAAGAATAATTTGATATTTATTAAATACAGACAACCAGTGTATGCAACATACTCACACAGATAACCATAGAAAATAAAGGTTGGAGTGGGACAGAGGGAATTTTCAGAGGGATTGTTGAATTGGGTGATACGACACCTGTCCTGAAGCCCGGATAGATCATTGTGAAGGTCTGAAGTTGCGCAGTCTCAGCCAATATGACTAAGGGGAAGGCTCGCCAAGCAGAGCGGCGGCAAGACGGGATGGAACTCGGGAGCGATCCAAGGAAGGTCTCGGAATCAGGGGTTTTTATAGGGAGAAATGTAACTGTAGGCTATTCCGTACTTGGGGAAAACAATGAGTTTTGGGCGTGAGACAAAGGTCAGATTTTAGCATGATGGAGTTAGGTCTGAATTGACAATGGAGAAGCCAGTATGCAAATGCTCAGTGCTTGATATTTGAGTATTCAGCTTGCCAAGTTGCCTGCTCGGGGCAGAGAGTTCTTTGTAAGCAGCATGCATACATAATGAGGGTGTTTGCAGAGAGGTCTCCTAAAGCAGCGATCTGGCTATTTAGCGTTTAGTGGCCAAACCTAGTTCTGTGCTTGTCCGGGGGCCTCACAAACATGTGGAGAGGGGTGGTGGAAGAGAGCCAAATTATTGATATCAAAATGATATCTATGTCACCTTTAAGTGTGGCCCAGCCATGGCAGTAACACTATAGAATCTTGGGGTTGGCAGTGTAGGAAGGGGCATTTAGAATTCTCAACCAAAGAAATCCTCTGGTGCTTCTGACCAAACTACATAGGATAGACCTGGGCAATTAAAGTGGAATCACAGTGCTTTAATTGTGTAGTGCACAAAGGCCCCAAGGAAAAGTATGGAAGCATCAGGAGGCAAAGAAGAACAGCATGGGTAGGGCTTGTGGGCCAGATGCAGCCTACTGGTCTTTCCCCAAAGGCCCTTTGTTTCCTTTTCTTGTCCTCCTCATTGTAGTTAAGCTAAGCCAAAGGGAAGATTCTCCTTCCAAAGCTGAATTACTACACAAGGATAATTTTGAGAGTGTCATGATAGGAAAGGGATGGTTTAACCTAGTCTCCACCACTGGCAGAACTGAGTAAAATTCTCTTGGCTCCAATTGGGAGACTTTTCGCAAGCCTAAACAATGCCCTGGAAGTCTGCTGCACATCTATAAGCATATATCTATGTTGTGTGTGAAAATAGATATGTACATGGCAGTCCTTGAAAAGCCAAAGTGGTTTGAGCGCTAGACCATGTTTCAATTCCCTGCTTGGCCATGGAAATCAAAGGAGTGTCCTTGAATGTGTCACATGCTCTCAGCCCAGAAAACCCTGCGATAGGGTTGCCTTAGGGTTGCCATAAGTCAGAAACAACTTGAAGCCACACAGTAACAATGCAGTTCTTTGAGTACAGTTCCTGGAATCTTCCAGCAAATTCTGAGACCTTTAACTTTCCAAAGGTCTGTGTAGTCTATGAAAATAATTCTCCATGTTTCTGGGATATGTGTAAATGAGGGGTGGGTGGGAAGGAAGGCTGCATGCGCCACTGGCATGTGGTTCTCAGAAGGTTACTTATGAAGAAATGTACATCTATTGTAGTTGTTTGTTTGTGCCTTTAAGTCACCTGTAGGCTTAGGGGGATCCCTATAATGTCACAGGGTTTTCTTAGGAAAGAGGCTAAGGCTTGCCACTGCCTTCCTCTAAAATAAATCCTACAGCCCCTGGCATTCTTTGATAGAGTCCCACCCCCATCAAAGTACTAACCAGGCTACCTAGCTTTCAAGATTAAACAGGATCTGGTGCCTTCAGGACATTTAGGCCTTTGTACGTGCACTAGTGTTGCTATGTGCTTGAAGTCATTTCTGACTTATGACAACCCAAAGGAGAACATTATTTTCTTCAGAGGTGATTTGCCATTGCCTTCTTCTGAAGCTGACAGAATGTGACTTTCCCAAGGTCACCCAGTGGGTTTCCATAGCTGAGTAAGAATTTGAATCTGGGTCTCCAGAGTTGTAGTCCAATGCTCAAGCCATTACCCTATGCTGAGGTGTCATTTATTTAGAATTAAAATTTACACAATGTCATTATGCACAGCAGACACTGGAGGGCACTACATCATAGCAACAAAATGAAGCACACTTGCAATTGGCCTCCATTTACACTGCATACTTCTTTATATGAAGGAAGTCATTCAACTGCTGGAGATTCTATGTTAAATGTTTCCAACACTCACAGGTATATCAGGACCAGTGTTTCTCAAAGTAGTGCCCCCTGGACTGATGCTAGTCTATGAGCCATCAGGTGCCAATCTATGGAGAATTTCTAGGAAACAAAGCAGTTGCAATCAATAGATGCAAATATGTCACTACCATGCTAGTGCCACTAGAATGTGAGGTGGAAAAATGTCCGTCTTGTATATCAGAAAGCCTACTCTAGACTATAACCACTTGCCATCGCTTTGATGGTGATATTAGACAGAAATTTTATCTATGTAAGTCATAAATATGTAAGGTTTGGAATTTCAAAAATAGGCATTTTCAAGGGACTTCAAGATCAAAGTCTAAAATAATTGCACTTTTGGGCTGTAACTCACAGAATCCTGCAGCCAGCAAAGGTTCAAGATAGGCCTGCTTTCTTATCCATTCAGAAGACCACTGGTATAGAAAGATTCCATTCTTCCCCATCACCAGGGAATGTTAACACTTTTTCTTTCCTGTGTCTATGCCTTTAACTCTAAATCCGTAATTGGTCTGTACCTGGGGGAGTGCAGTGAACTTTTCATGAAATTTTAGAATTGAGTGTTACCTTTTATTTACAAAAACAAAAAAACAAAAAACAACAACAACTGCACTATTCTGCATTTACTTGATACTACACAAGCTGTTCAGGGAAGGAAACAAGAAGCTATCATTTGTGTGCTTTGCTATTGTGGTGCCAAATGGGAGTTTTTTTGTCCAACATGGAAGGTTTTCATTTTGTGTCTTATAAGTTTTTGGTAAAAATTGCACAAATAATATTTTACTGTTTCTGTTCTATGCTCTTCATTGCCACTTAATCATAAAGTAACCTGAATTAAGTTACATATCAATGACCACACATTAAGCAGGTGCTGTACACTGTCTGAATGACTGGTGTGAATACTGGTGTGAATACTTAAACAATTCTGTACACAGCAAAAGCCAGTGTAGGCAAGCTGACTATTCTTGGGTCACACAGCTCATTCAACTGAATCCAACAAAAGAGGTGGTCTTACAGTCCCCAGCAGCTATGGATATGAAGACAGATAATCCATAAACTGCTCAGCTTTATTAGCACCATTTCTTTTCCAAGCATGATCAATTTCAAACCAGAATAATGCTCAATCCATGTTAAAAATGGGAGTGCAACTACAATTCACATTACCTCTCTCACACCTGTATTGCTTTAGGCAACAGTTGCTCCTTTAATCAAGTGGCTGATGGAGACCTTTCTTCTAGCCACTGACTGCCACCTCAAAATCACACCTGTATGGGGAAGCCATAGAAGGCTGTAGAGGGAGTAAACAGATGACATGTCCCATTTTAGCCAAGTGGCAGTATACTCTAGATTCCACAAGTAGGCCATATGTTAATGGTGACAACCACTTAGACAGCAGATCAGAGACTGATCCAAAGACTAGGACGCAAACCAATGGATTTAATTACAAAAAGAGAGAGACTCCAGCTAAGCATTAGGAAGAGCTTCCTATAACATCTGTTCAACAGTGAAATGGACTGCTTTGGATGGTTGGTGGACTCTCCTTCTTTGGAGGTCTTTAAATAGAAGTTAGGTGGGCATCTCTCAAGAGTGCATTAGTTTTATATTCCTGCACTAACAGAGTCACACTAAATAACCCTTGTGGTCCCTTCCAATTCTATGATGATGATGATGAGGAGGAGGAGGAGGAGGAGGAGGGGAAGTAGTTTTGATGGTTTTATAAAAACAGTTCTCAACAATTAATCTGCTATTTCTCTTGTGGATGAAACCTCTTCAAAACCTGCAATTTGTCTTTTCCCAATGTCCCAAATAGCATGCCACTAGCCTTAGACCTCTCCTAAAAGACTGATCTGCAGGTATGTAGAATAAGAAGCTCTAAGAGGAGCCCTCACTAGCCTGTGGCCTTCCAGAGGTGTTGGACAACAACCACCACTATCTGCAGCCATGCTGTCCTGGATGATAGTAGCTGCAGTCTAACTTTTTTTGGGGGGGGAAGGAGCTGAGTTGGGGAAGCCTGCTTCAAAGTATGAATCCATTAAACCCAACCTAGTCACACCTTAACTTAAAATATATATTTAGAGTCCTGAAAGACCAATGGCTCCTCTTCATCCTGGAGGGAAGTGACTAGTGGGATGCTAAAGGGTTCTGTCTTGGACCCAGTGCAATTCAACATCTTTACCAATGACATGGATGAGGGAATAGAGGGCATTCTTATCAAATTTGCAGATGACACCAAATTAGGAGGGGTAGCTAACACCCTAGAGGACAGGATCAGAATTCAAAATGACCTTAATAGATTAGAGAGCTGGGCCAAAATTAACAAAATGAATTCCAACAGCAAGAAGTGTAAGGTACTACATCTGGACAGAAAAAAATGAAATGCACAGATATAAGATGGGTAACACTTGATTTGACTACAGTATATGTGAAAAGCATCTAGGAGTCTTAGTAGACAACAAGCTGAATGTGAGTCAGCAGTGTGATGGGCTGCATGAATAGGAGTACAAATGTCTAGGTCAATGGAAGTGATAGTGCTACTCTATTCTGTTTTGGTCAGACCCCACGTGGAATACTGTGTCCAGCTCTACATACCACATTTCAGAAAGGATATTGACAAACTGGAATGTGTCCAGAGGAGGGCAACCAAAATAGAAGAGGGCCTGGAAACCATGCCCTGTGAGGAAAGGCTTAGGGAGCTTGTGTATGTTTAGCCTGGAGAAGAGAAGGTTAAGGAGATACATGATAGCTATGTTCAAATATTTGAAGGGATGTCATATGGAAGATGGAGCAAGCTTGGTTTTTTTGGTGCTTCAAAGACTATAACATGGAGCAATAGCTTCAAACTTCAGGAAAAGAGATTCCATCTAAACATTAGGAACTTCCTAACAGTAAGAGCAGTTTGATGGTTGAATATGCTGCTTCAGTGTGTGGTGGAGTCTTCTTCTTTGGAGGTTTTTAAAGAGTGTCTGGATGGCCACATTTGTCAAGAATTCTTTGATGGTGTATAGGAATACATGATAGGGGATTAGACTTGATGGCCCTCATCTCTTCCAACTCTATGATTCTATGATTCTAAGACATGATGCAGTTCATACCATAAACTATAGTAGATCTTAGTGCGAATATTCTGTCCCAAGTTTCATTCTCCATGGATTCCTGGATCAGATTCATAGCATAACTATATACTTTTTCAGATATTACAAGACTGGAATGTGAGGATCTAGTTTGACACATAACTCACTCCTTCAATTGCCTGGAAGCAAGCTTTTTCTAGAAATATTCTGTCTGTGGTTTGCTGCACTAAAGTTGCTTTTTGTTGTAATTCTTTCCACAAACTACAATATCATTACATCTTGCAACACTGCCTATTATCAATATTTCACAGAAAGTGGAACTGTGGCAGGAAAAGGTTTTCCAAACACTATCCAGTGAGTTCAGATATGAATGGGTGTTCATCTTTCAGTCATTTAATCCCTATGCTATACAAGTTCATAATTTATTTACTGTATTTATAGGCTACCTTTTTTTCATGCCAAGGAGATTTACAATAAAAACAAAATAATTCAAGTCTAAAGATAAATTTAAAAACTGAATATAGGCAAAAGGTTTAACTAAAGAGCAGCAAAACAAGACAATCAAAACAGCAATAAGCATAATCAATGAGAGAAAAACAGGAGATGAGGAATCAGTAGGGGGGAAAAGGAAGTGTGTCTACTGATCTTCCAATGGAACAGAGTTCCAAAGAACAAGGGCTATCATAGAAAAATACTTGACCCTTGTCAGGGATAACCTAACACTGTCATGCCCTGGGTAACTCACAGTCCACAAACTTCACTTTGAAGTAGACAGTATTGTTTATTTGTAGCAAAGCAAGCAACACAGCACACCCGTTGCTGAGATTCAAACATATATCAATTAACACTAGATACTTTGTAGCACACAAGTTTTCATGTAGGCATGCTTCATGACATCACTAATGATGAGAAAGGCTTGTTGATTATGTTGTGATTTATAACATTGTATGTAACAAGCATGTTGTAGGAGGTAGTCATTGCTGTATGTGTGCACTGGAGTTTAATTATCAATACTTACTATTATGTTATCCTGGCTTCTGAGGGTCCCGTGGAGGACACCTTGATTGGCTCCAAGTTATAAAGGTTGGGGAAATTAGCAGAGCACTGACTATAGCAAAATGAGGGGCAGGGGAACCCAGCAGAATCTTTTACCCAACTTTACGGGGTCAGGTCTGTTAGGAGTAGCTTGGGTGGAGTTAAAGAAGTGGGACTGATGATCTGTTCAACTTCCATTTTTGTGCAATTACTCTGCTGATTGAGAGTCTCATTACCAAAGTTTTCTTAAATTTTCCCCCCAAATAGGTTATGGGCCCAGAAAAGAACAGTTACCAGATTTTCTGGGTTTCAGTTATTTTTTTTTTTGTTTTGTTTTTTCTTGTAAAAGTAGCGGGTTTTTTTTCCCTTTTTCCCCCCCCCCCCCTTTTTGGGAAAACACACATCTAGCTAGAAAAGTTTTTACTTTTTGGAGCTGATTTCTCTTTTTTGGTTGGAATTGCTAACTAAAGAAAAAAATGCTGCATGAAAATTTTAAACCTAGCTTCCAAACCCAGACTTCTGCAACTCACCAATGAGAGCTATACAGAATGGAGACAAAAATTTTTTTAACCCTTTTAATTACCCAAAATGTTTTTATGAAATTTTAAAAGGAAAAAGCCAAGGGTGAAGTCAGCAGGACAATGGTTAAGAAAAATGCCACAGCACAGTACCTAATTGGTAATGCATTGGAGGCTAATCAGCTACTGTATGTGAAAATTTTACCAGGGCAAAGGAAATGCTAATAAAACTTAAAGAAGTTTATGGTCTTTCATATGAAAAATCTCAATCAATTTGGATGAGAAAATTTTAAAGTTTCCACCTTCATACAAAAGCAGGCTGTGAAGCTTATATCAGCAAACTGATTATAATTTTTGATAAGTTGAATTCCTGTGGATTCCAGTTTTCTGATAGACAAAAGGTTTGTTTCCTGATTTTAACTCGGGGATCAGAGTTCAATCCCTTCATCTCTCTTTACAAAACTTAAAAGGGCTAACCTTTAATGAAACTTTGTCAAAACTACGAGAAGAGTGTGTTGATCAGGTGGCCTCTCCTTTTGATCATACATGGAAACCAAGTGGATCAAATTACCTGGCCAGCAAAAAGGGGGAGTCCCAAAGCCCCGCCTAGGGACCAATCAGAGCTCAGTTGTTATAACGGAAACAAAAAGGGTCACATTGCAAGAAATTGTACCCTCCCCAAAAGGCTCTCACCCAATCTAGCTCTCCAGCTAAGAAATTTACAACACAAAGGCAGCATGATGTGGGAAAATCAAGCAAACAGTCTTACAAGGAAAAATTTTCTTTTAATGGGACAGACTCGGGGCATTTAATAACTAAAAGCAGAAAAATAATTGTTGGATTATAGATTCTGGCTGTACCAATCACAGCACATTTTCTGATGCTTATTTTGATAAAATGGATCCAGATACAACAGGAAAAATTCAAGCTGCAAATGGTGCATCCATGCAGATCCGGGGGGATCAGGAAGCTGCACTTTAAACTGTCTATTGCCTAATGGCAAAGTTGCCCAGAATGTAGCAAGTGATGTCTTGTTTGTTCCTGAATTACACTGCAACATGCTCAGTGTGTCTTCTTTAGATAAGAAAGGATTTGAAATACTTTTCAAACAAGGGAAATGTACAGTTACCAAATATAATGTCCTTTTTGCACAAGCATTTCAATATAATGGTGTTTATGAGTTACATCTTTCAGCTCAACAAGCTAATGTTGCTAGAGCACAGATGAATGAGGACAGCCTTGACCTATGGCACAGACGTCTTGGAAATCGTACCCAAAGGCAGTTCTTGACCTACAGAACCAGAGCTTGGCTACAGGAATCAAGGTGAATCAACAATACAATGAAAGTACTACCAGGTGCGTAACTTGTGTTGAACAAAAGTCAGTCAGACCCTCATTTCATCCAAACTAAAAAGAACCATAAGGTACTGGATCTCATTCAAAGTGTTTTTGTGTGGTCCTTTTTAATGTTCCTTCACTTGGGGGAAACAGATATGCTTTAATTTTTGTGGATGATTTTTCAAGGTATTGTGTTACTTATCTCCTAAAAAGAGAAAAATCAAGCTCAAGACATACTACAGATGTATGTTGTCATGGTGAGAACCAAGTTTGAGGTGACACCAAAAAAGCTATCCAGACAGATGGCGCTGGTGGGGTACATTTCACATCGCACACAAGCTTTCCTGGAAGAGCATGGCGTTTTGCACAGGAGGAGCGTTCCTTACACTCCTGAGCAGAATGGGATTGCTGAAAGGAAACTGAGATCTCTCCTGGAGATGAAAAAGGTAAAATGCTGGCAGATGCTCATCTTCCCAGAAAATTTTTGGGGGTGATGCCTTTATGACTTCAATGTATCTCCAGAATAGATTGCCAACAAAAGGCACCACATGAACATGATTTCAACTATGGCATGGCAGAGTACCAGACATGAAACACATTAGAACCTTTGGAAGTATTGCATATCCATACCCACAACAGAAGCAACACAAACTAGATGCAAGAGCAGAGCAGACTATTCTAATTGGCTATGCTCCTGGGGAAACAAAGGCTATAGTGTAATGAACTTAAAGACTGGTGAAGTTGCTACTAGACATGTAGTTTACTTTGATGAACAAAGCAGAGTTGATAAAAAGAGGGAAATGTTTATAGACTTTCCAGATGAACAAAAAACTACTTGAAAGCACTGGAAGAAGAAGAGCAAAATGTTGAAACCCCTTTTAAAAATGCAAATGTTGTCTTCATCTGAAAAACCCCAAGCAGCTAAAACAACCTAATTTGGGAAAAAAGGACTGAGATATATGCTGCAGAAAGCAAGCCAAAAGGAGGGGCAGTACACTAAGAGAAGGGGATGCAGTACTCCCAAACCCCAGCACTGGACCGGAGGATGCTGCGGAGAAGACCAGCTTCCAGAACAGGTTCCCAGACGCTAACGTGACCCAAAAAAGGTGTGCCAGCTCCACACTTGTCCTACCTCACAAAATTAGTGTTACCAAATGAACCATCAAGGGTTTGAAGAAATTGAAGAGATGCCTGCAACTGAGGCAGCTCAGTGGAGAAAAGTGGCACAAGAAGAAATAGATGCACTGCATAAGAATAGAACATGGACACTTACTGAACTTCCACCAGGAAAAAAAGCTATAGGATTCAGGTGGGTCTTCAAGCTGAAACTGGATGCACAAGGAAAAAGGGGGAACGCTACAAAGCAAGATTAGTTGCACGAGGCTTCTCGCAGAAATTTGGAATAGACTTTGATGAGACATTTGCACCTGTTGTCAAACACAGTGCCATAAGACTGCTTCTCAGTCTAGCTGCTTCCCAAACAAATGGATGTCAGACACCTTGATGTGAAAACTGCTTTCTTACATGGAGAAATAACAGAGGGACTGTACATGCAACAACCTGGAGGCTTTGTAGACCAGAATCACATCTGGTTTGCAAGCT
Organism: Ctenosaura bakeri; assembly: GCA_948474755.1. NCBI lineage: Eukaryota > Metazoa > Chordata > Lepidosauria > Squamata > Iguanidae > Ctenosaura > Ctenosaura bakeri. The sequence continues at coordinate 13,022 of CAOLHI010007514.1, forward strand.
GAACAAGGGTTTGTATGGACTTAAACAGGCTGCTAGAAAATTTAAAGAAACTAGACACAATGTTGAAAAAAAATTAGGCTTCAAGCAAGGAGAAGCAGATCAGTGTCTATACACCAGAACCCCAAAAAAGGTTATTCAACCTTTACCCCCGACCTATGTTATGATTTGATTATAGCCACCAACAGAAATAAAACTTTTAAAAAAAAGTTGTAATCACTTGGGAAAAAAGAAGTGGCATTGAAAGAGTTAGGAGATGCAAGATACTATTTGGGCATGGAGATTAAAGAGAACAAGATGGATCTTTTCTACTAAATCAAAAACAAAAGATTACTGAACTTTTAGAAAGCTTAGGACTCCAAGAGTGTAGCAACACCCATGACCACAGATTTTCTTAAAAAAACTGAAAAAAAATGCTTTACCCCAAAAAAAACCAAAACAGCAATAGGAAAACTCCTGTACCTGTCTACCAACACAAGACCTGATAATGCATCTGCTGTAGGGATTCTGAGCAGGAAAGTTAGCTCACCCACAAAGAAAGATTGGACTGGAGTAAAAAGGGTGGCTAGATACTTAAAAAGGGGGTATCAACTTTAAATTGAAGCTACCAGCTAGTAGCAATCCAAAGTTAAAAAAGCCACACTGATGAGATTTGGGGTGGGGATACTGCAGATTATCACTCAGTCAGTGGTTTCCTATTTTTGTATGGAGATGGGGCCTATTTCATGGGGGAGCCACAAGCAGAGTGTGGTGGCTCTATCCTCTACAGAAGCAGAGTATATTTGGCATCAGAAGCATGTAGAGAATTACTATGGCTTGATCAATTTTTTCTGATTTTGGAATAAATGAAGAAAAACCAATTCAATTATGGAAACAACCAGAGCTGTATTAAACTTTCTCAAACAGAGAAGATGACACCACGTAACAAGCACATAGGAACAAGACACCACAAAGTGTGTGAACCCACAAAAGGGGTGGAAATTAAATAAAAACTGTCCAACCACTGAGATGGTAGCTGATATCCTGACCAAACCTCAACCAAGAAATGACTTTGAGAACCTGTGAGTCAAGATGGGACTTCAGGGGTGCATGCACGGTTGAGAAGGGGTGTTGGGAGTAACAACCTTTGCATGCCTAATTAACTGGCTAGTTTGTTTGCATGTCTATTGTAAGCATAGAGAGATAGCCTAGAGAGAAAACTTCCTGTTTGTTGGTTAACACCTCTTCCTCCAGCACATACACACTCTTTGTTTTTAAAAGGTTCTCTTTGCCATTTGCTCTCCCTTTTGTCTTCGCCTTTTGACCTGAAAGCATGCTCTGAGATTTCCTAACAGGAATCACTAGCAGCAAGCATGTGAGTGCCTATTTTTCTTCCTACCTTCTGCAAGAATTGAACCCGTGTAAACCATGCACAAGATTTTTTTGAGTAAACTCTTTTTATTTTTAACCAAACTGTTTTTCTGTATATTTTGAGCTAGATTAAGTGTGTTTTGGGGGGGGAGTTAAAGAAGTGGGACTGGTGATCTGTTCAATTTTTCCTTTTTGTGCAATTACTCTGCTGATTGAGAGTCTCATTACCAAAGTCCTTTTCAATTTCCCCAATAAGGCCAAGCAAAAAAAGCCAGATAAAAGTATCAAATAAAATATTTGTAGGATTTTTGTATTGTAATTTCCCCCCAAGTTGGCCCTTTGTCTAGGTAGATGTGTATTGCCTGAGCTCTTACTGGGGAGTTTTCTGGCTTAACCCGTTTTCCCGTTGTTTCAATTTTTTTGCCTATGTGCCCATCCAGGCAACCTCTCTGGCATCGTGGCATATTTGATATCAAATTTATAATTCCTGGGATAGAGTATGCCAGTGGGATCACAATTGCCCCCCCCGAAAATGGACGATGAGCA
>CAOLHI010007516.1:0-15019 GCA_948474755.1 Ctenosaura bakeri
CGTCGTGAGCCAGTATCACCTGTTAACCTGCCTACCGTGCTCTATTTCCTTTCCACCTTCGGCAGCAAGGGCTCACCTTTTCATCGTTGAAGGTCTATCTCGCCGCTATCGTGGCCTATCAGCCGCGAGGGTCTCCCTCGGCATCTCTCTTCAGGGATGCTACCCTCAAGCAGTTCATGAAGGGCCTGCAACACCTTTATCCACTGGTGTCACCGCCGCTACCGCCTTGGTCGCTGTCCTTGGTACTATCACAGTTGACGCAACCATCTTTCAAGCTCATGGCGACTGCGGATGACAGGCTCCTGCCCTTCAAGACTGCTTTCCTTGTAGCTGTCACCTCAGCCAGGTGGGCGAGTGAGCTGACAGTGGTGCGATCTGATGAGCCTTTCCTCGTCTTCTGCCAAGACAAGGTGGTCCTTCGACCTGCCCAAGGTAGTATCACACTTCCACCTCAGCCAGGACTTCATCTTGCCTACCTTTGACCCGGACCCACATATGCCTCTGGAGCACTCTCTCCACTCCCTTGATGCTCGTCGGGCCTTGGCGTTCTACACGCACCGGACTGCGCCCTTCCACCAGACACCCCTGTCCGTGTGCTACGGTGGGTGTCGAAGAGGCCATAAGGTGTCTACCCAGAGGTTCTCCGAATGGGTGGCCCAGACCATTCTGCTGGCGTACGAACTGGCCAAGCAGCCTCCGCCGGCCTTGGTTCGGGCTCATTCCACCAGAGCTGTGGCTTCCTCAGCGGCCCTCCTTCGAGGAGAGGACCTGCAAGAACTGTGCCGTGTGGCAACCTGGTCTCAACCTTCCACCTTCGTGTGCCACTACAGACTGGACTGTCGGTCCCGGAGAGATGTCCGTTTTGGACGTGCGGTGTTGTCTTCCGTTGTCTAGGACCTGACCCACCGTCCAACTGGTAAGCTACAAAATCTCCTAGTGTGTGAGGCACAGAGACCATGAAGAAGAAGAACAGGTTGCTTACCTGTAACTGTGGTTCTTTGAGTGGTCATCTGTGCCCTCACACACACCGCCCAGCCGTCCCCTCTTTTCAGGTCCCTTATTGGTGGACTCTAGAACTGAGGAGAGACCGTTGGCTTGGCGGGCTGAGCATGCTCAGTGCAGGCATGGGGGAGGGGTTCCCGCCAAGCTGCTAAGCTCTAGAATCTTCTGAATGCTACCGCACATGCGCGAAAGCTCCTAGTGTGTGAGGGCACAGATGACCACTCGAAGAACCACAGTTACAGGTAAGCAACCTGTTCTTACAAGCACTTGGAGTGTGGGAAATGACTTGCTTCCTAGTCAGAGTTTTGGAGTTATTAGAGAGTATGAACAGGATCATAGGTGTGAATAAAAGCGAAGGGCCATTTCATCCTATCCGCTTATAGTGCAGAAACCTGCAGCTGAGGCGTTCATGACATGTGGCCATCTAGCCGCTTTTTGGAAACCTCACCTGCAGGAAAACAGCACCTTCAAAGCAAGGCTGTTCCATTGGTTCTCTCTCGTAGTTTTTCTCGTCTGCTCTTATCAATTTTAAAGTTTAAAGAAAGGAGGATTAAATATTTGTGAGTGACAGTTCAGAAGAATGGTAGTCTTTTGTTTCAAAACAATTACAAAAAACATCTGGAAAAAAATTAAAAGAGTTAGAAAAATGGAGAAAGTTAAATAGAAAAGTTGAATCTATAAGCGAGTATATGCTAAGGTGGGGCTAAAATTTAGGGCAGAACATTTGAATGGATTTTAGTTTAATGGAGTTTAGTTTAGTTTAGTTTAGTCTTCCAATGCCAAAACAATACTACCATGGGCTTTTTCTTCTGCTCTGTGGTCTATTGGAGCCAAGGGAGGTACTGTGGGATTTGCAACCGCCCTCCGGTAGCCCTCTCTCCAGAGAGACATCTCCCTTTGAACTGCCCATGATAGATAGTTCTTTTCAATCAGTCTTTCTAGTGGGAGCCCCCCACTCACCATGAATGCCATCTCTGCAGCCTCTTCTGCCTTCCAAGCCCCTCCTGTGCCAGGAATCTCACCCACCGAGACCTTCCTCGAAGCAGGCTTCCACCAGGCAGCTGCAGACAGGAATTAGCACTTCACTGAAACAATTTGGCACAGCCAGAGTGTAAGGCTGGGCTGATGATCAAGTTTATATTTCTGCAGCATACCTGTCCTATAAAATGGAGCTGATTTTACAAGCTGCCACTGCCTACAGCAATTGTTATTCCAGTTCTTCACCTCCTCCCTCCTCTTTCCACCTGTCTCCCCTCTTTGAAAAAGACATCCACCCAACTTCAATTACTGCACACCTCAGCAAATTCACACAACTCCCAAATTCTCAGAGAAGGCTAAATCGAGCTGGTATTAAAGGCACCACCAGCAGCAGCCTCTGTGATCCACCACTGCTGCGTACAGAACTTACCCTGCCCAGTTCCTCCTCCCTTCCTCTGCTCTGAAAAGCCAGGCAGCCCACTTCACATACTCCACACCGCTGCTTGCCCCAGATCATCCGAGTAAGCAAACTCAGGACTTTTCCACACTACATTGTTACAGTGCTACATATTTACTTGGTGTTGCCCAGAATTTTATTTTCTCACAGATAATACTTGTTACAAATAACTTAAGAATCACCTTTGCTTACCTTAGGACTTAGATGCAGTTGAAATACACAGATTTGAGGTCCCTGTGTCTCTAATTCCCCAACCAGGATACTGGAAATCCAGGATACGGCTGTCAGGATTTCCTCTCCCCTGCAGAGCCGCAAGCGCCCACCCTGGCGACCGTAACCTTGGGGAGCTCAGAGATGGAGGCGGAGTAAAGCGTCTCTCCTGTGGGGGCATCTCCATCACCAGGGTCCTGAGCCCCGCAGAGGTTAAGCAGCAGCCCCTGTCCGTAGCCACACTGTTGAGTGCTGAGTGCACACACACTGAGTGCTGCAGGTATTGGGAAGCGCTGGCAGGCGTGCTCTGTCATTTCCCTCTGCTCCTCCTCTGGTGTTTTGGGGGAGAGGGGGAGATCGGAGGACCAGTGGTCCAGGATTGGGTGCTGGCCTGTATCCCCCAGATGGGGGAGAGGAGCAAGAGGGACCTCACGTTCCCAAAGGAGGAATGGTTGGGGTTTCCTCAGGGCCTTTAAATAGTTTGCCGGATGCCCAATACGAATGTTATTATCCCACTGCTTGCATTCCCCCAGAGGAAGGAAGACCTTCAGAGCACCCTGGCAGATTCCCTTACGGCAGTGGTTCTTTCTCAACCTTCCTAATGCCTCGACCCTTTAATACAGTTCCTCATGTTGTGGTGACCTCCAACCATAAAATTATTTTCGTTGCTAATTCATAGCTGTAATTTTGCTACTGTTATGAATCGTAATGTAAACATCTGATATGCAGGATATATTTTCATTGTTACAAATTGAACATAATTAAAGCATAGTGATTAATCACAAAAACAATATGTAATTATATATTGTGAAATATTTATTTCTAATTACAAATCAATGAAATTTTGTCTTGAAGCATGGTGTAGCATGGGTAACAGTCTTAATATAACAACAGTAAACTACGTTGCTACATTTTGCGACAGTATGCGTAAAAAGCCAATGTCAGTGTGAAGGTTGAGATTACTTCTTTCTCACCAGATCAGAAATTCTCGGGGCAGTCTTTGCAAGAACACAACGAAGATCAATTATTTGTGGACTTTGAACTCAGTTTACAGCAGTGAAAGTAAGCTAAGGACAAAGCAGGAAAATGGAGAAGAGAGAGAGAAAGAGCAGAAGGAAAATGGATTTTTGACACAAAACACTAAGAAATAGGTTGTTGTGGGTTTTCCAGGCTTTAAGGCCGTGTTTTATTAGTGTATTCTCCTGATGTTTCGCCTTCATCTGTGGCTTCAGATCCTCTGAAGATGCCAGCCACAGATGCAGGCAAAACATCAGGAGAAAATACTAATAGAACACAGCCTCAACGCCTGGAAAACCCACAACAACCCATGGATTCTGGCCGTGAAAGCCTTGACTTTACACTGAGAAATAGTTCCTACATGCAAATTTTAACTCTGCCACATGCTGGATGTTTCCTCACACAAAACTACTTGTGCTTCAAGTCTAATGGCAAAAACCATTTGCACCAGAGTGGGCAACTGCAGCCCTCTTTGCATGCCTCTGACCAAGAACTCTTAGCAGCCCTAATAAAACTGTGGGTGTTGCAACCACTTAACAAAACCTGGGTGTTGCAGTCACTTAAAAAAAAAATCTGAAACCACAGTTGCTCACTCTAATTTACTGTATAACAAATATTCTTCTTCGTGGTCTCTGTGCCTTCATACACTAGGAGCCTTCGTGCATGCGGGAGCGTTCAGAAGATTCTAGTAGCTTTTAGCTGCTTGGCGGGACCCCTCCCCCATGCCGGTACTGCGCATGCTCCTCCCGCCGAGCAGCGGCCACTCCCCAGTTCTTTCTCGTCCGCCGTTGAGAACGGAAGGTTCTTAGCTTGTTCCTCACTATTCGGACTGCGTTGCTTGGCTTTTTGGATTTCTCGGCTCGTTTCTTGACCTCGGCTTGGATTTCGGACAGGATTTGGTGACTCTTTGTATTTCCTCCTCTCCTTCTTCTTCGTTTTTGTCTTTTTCCTTCTATGTCGGCGGCTCTTTTCAAAAACTGCACGTCCTGCGGGTGGAAAGTCGCTCTCGCCGACAAACACTCCCTGTGTGTTTTTTGTTTGGGCGAGACCCACAACACTCGGTCTTGCCAAATTTGCAGCAAGTTCACCGCCCAAACTCTGAGGAACCGGCTGTCCCGACTCAAATCTTTTTGTTGGGAACAGTTGCTCCGGGCGCAGGAGGACCCGCCACGTGCAAAGATGGCCGAGGCATTGAGACCGTCTTCGACCTTGACGGTATCGGCGGCTGCCGTCGCGTCTACTTCGTCGGTATCGGGCTCGGTACTGACGCAGCGCACGCCCATTGCTGCGCTCCCGCAGATTCCGAAACTGTCTTCGGCGGCCAAGGCAGCGAAGGAAACTCCCGCGACAGACCAGCCCTCAGAAGCGCCGAGGACACCGACCAAGGCGCAGAGGAAGCGTCCCGCCCCGGATAGCGGGAAGGAAAAGGAGAAAGAGGGGAAGAAGAAGAGGAAGGAGAAGTGGCGTTCCCCTCCTAAGGAGACTCGCCCGCCAACCCCACCTCCTACCCAGCTCCTGGAAGATCTTCCGGAGGAGATCTTAGAGCTGTCCGATGAGGAGCAGGTCGTGGAGACCTTGCCCTCACCCGAACCACTGGTTCCCACGGAGGTGGAGCCCCAGCCTACCCGCCATAGCTCGGAGGCTCGGGCAGAGGAGGTGACCGAACACCATCGGCCTTCGTCCAGGCATCGATCTGCCTCGGACAGGAGTTACTCTCGCTCCTCCAGAGCGTAGAGTCAGGCCACCATCACCTCGGTGCTGAGAGGTGTCCGACAAACCCACACCCGCGCCGCTCACAGGATTCCCGCTACACCTCGGCCTCCTATGTCGGCAGGTCCCTGCGGGAACCGGAATGGAGACATTACCCAGCGGAGTACCGATCCTATTCGCCATCAAATAGAGATCGGCACCATTACGACGTCCGGCATTGGGTGCCCTACAGGCGGTCCCGGTCACCCTCCAGGCACGAACGGAGGCGCGAGCGCTCGCGCACCAGATCTCCCTCCCCTCGATACAGTAGGGAGAGAGAACCGCCGGCGCGATACCGAGCGATCTCACCGCCCCCGAGGGTTACATCTACTGCCACATGCCCCGTCGAGTCCATAGCCACTCAGACGGTGGCCACAACGGTGACGACATCGGCGGCTGTGAAGGTGCGCTCGGCAGTGGTCCCCGTCGCTTCGGCCACCCAGACCACTGCGGCTACGGTACCGACCGCAACACCAGCGGTACCGCTTAATCACTCCCCCCGGCGCCCCGCACCGCAGGCTTCCCCAGCAAAGTCTCCAGAGCGCTCCGGGTCGTCCTCTCCCCAGTCGAACTCGGGAACTGAGTCGGAGGACCTGACGCCAGCCTCACATGAGTCGCCCCCGCTGGTCTTCGGTGAACCAACGCCGGAGACAGTGCCCGAGGACGTCCAGCACCTCTCGGCCATGCTTCTGCGGATGGCGGCGACCCTCGGCCTGAAGGTGGCACAGCCGGAACCTGAGGAAGAGGACCCGGTTTTCGAGTGGTAGAGACCCGACAACAGGCCGCTGCCCCGCTCCCTCTCTTACCCAAGCTGCTTAAGGCCGTCAAGCAGCCATGGGACAAACCGGCGTCCGCTCAGCCGATCCCTCCTCGACTGGAGCACCTGTACCGGATGCAGAAGGAGAAGGCGGACTTCCTCTTCAGCCATCCGGTACCAAACTCCATGGTGGTGGAGTCCGCGCAGGTCAAGGGAGGCAACAGGGCCCACACCACTCCGCCGGACCAGAGGACGCAAGCTAGACACTTTTGGGAGGAGGTTTTACACCGCCTCCTCCCTTAACATCAGAGTGTCTAATACGCAGGCATGCCTCGCGGCCTACCAGTGTAAAATTCTGGACCAGCTCGCCCCTCTCCTGGCCAGCCTCCCAGAGGAGAGCCGCGCCACTGCCTCCCAACTCTACAATGAGGCCGTAGCGATCTCCAGCCAGCAAATCCTATCCTCGAAGCACGCTGTGGAGGTCGCTTCGAGGGTAATGGTTGGCTTGGTCGCGCTCTGCCGACACGCGTGGCTCCGCTCGTCCGGCCTGCAGGAGGACACCCGGAAGTGGATTGAGGACCTCCCCTTTGATGGCCAGGGACTCTTCAACTCCGCCATGGAGACGATGGACTCCATCGTCAACGCCCGACTAACGGCCAAGAAGATGGGGATCCACCAACCGTCTCAGTCCCGCCGGTTCTCCACATCGTGCCAGTCCTGGCAACGGTCCTTGGTGGCTTCTTACCAACAAAGGTCCACCCACTCTGCCCAATCTCGACCGTCGACTGCCTCCTCAGCCCGGAGACCCTTCCGACGGCGACCGGCTCCGACCTCAAAGAAACCATCTTCCGAGGCAAAGTCCCGGTTTTGAGGGTTCCCGCAGGTCGCCACCACTACCATCTTTCAGCCTGCCAGCGCTCCTTCGAGATCAGCCGGGCCTGGCCCGACACCTCTCCGAGTGGCGCCACGTCACCACGGACTCTTGGGTGCTTTCCATCGTCCGTCTTGGCTACGCCATAGAATTTCACGATATTCCGCCGCGAGGTATCTACCTTTCCACCCCCGCCAGCCCGGCCCTGCTGGAAGAGATCCAGTCCCTTCTTCAAAAGCGGGTGATCAAGATACTCCTGCCCTCGGCCTCCAACACCGGCTTCTTCTCCTGGTATTTCATGGTACCGAAGCCCGACGGGACCTTGCGGCCCATCCTGGACCTCAGGGGCGTAAACAACTTCATCCGCCCCAGAAAGTTCAAGATGGTAACGCTCTCCTCGATCCTCCCTTTCCTCTCCCGAGGAGACTGGTTCGCCTCCATCGATCTCAAGGACGCTTACTTCCATATCGCCATTCGTCCTCAACACAGATGATACCTACGGTTCGCGGTCGACGACACCTGCTACCAGTACAAGGTGCTACCGTTCGGCCTTTCCACTGCGCCCCGGGTCTTCACCAAATGCATGGCCCCAGTAGCATCCTATCTGCGAACGAAGGGCGTCTCCGTCTACCCGTACCTGGACAACTGGCTCCTGGTGGCGCCCTGCAGACAGAAACTCTATGCCGACATTCACCAGACTCTGACACTCCTGACCCGACTGGGGCTCTGGGTCAACCCCAAGAAGTCCCACTTCGAGCCGACGAGGGTGCTCGACTTCATCGGCGCCACCTTGGACTTGCTATCGGCCAGGGCCTTCCTACCGACCGATTGCGCACGGACTCTACGCCGGGCCGCGTTGGTAGCCTACTGGGCACCGACGATGTCAGCCAGGAGGATCCAACAGCTCCTCGGCTACATGGCCTCCACTACCTCCGTGACATACCTCTCCAGGCTCCGCGCGAGACCTCTACAACATTGGTTCGTCCGAGCCTTCAACCCGCTCCGCAACGTTCAAAGCAGGCACCTTACCGTCGAACGTCCGACCGTCCCTCCTCTGGTGGCAGTCCTACGACCACCTCCTCCCTGGGATGCCCTTCCGACAACAGACTCCGAACGTCACGGTGACCATGGACACCTCCCTCTACGGCTGGGGAGCCCACTCCGGCGAACTCAGAGTCCAGGGACGGTGGATGGACGACAGACCGCCCTCCACATCTACGCTCTTGAGCTCCTCACCATATTCAAAGCCCTGAGAGCTTTTCGTCACCGCGTTGAGAACCGGACGGTACTCGTCCTCACGGACAACACGACGGCGGTCTGCTACATCAACAGGCAAGGCGGCACTCATTCGACCACCCTGCTCAACATCGCTCTGGACCTCTGGAACTGGTGCATCCCGCTAGGAATCCACCCAGTGGGGGTTCACCTGGCTGGGCAGGAGAACACCACAGTGGACGCGCTCAGCAGGGACACCTCCTCTCACCACGAGTGGTCCCTCTCCGACAGAGCGTTCCAGATGATACGGGACCGCTGGGGCGAACCCGCCCTTAACCTCTTTGCGACCGGCACGAACGCGAAATGCCGCCATTCTGTTCGAGAGCCGGCCACGACCGAAACTCCATCGGGGACGCCTTCCAATTTCGATGGAACGAGGGGCTCCTCTACGCTTTCCCCCGTTTCCCCTCCTCGGTCGCGTGATCTCCAAGATCCTCGCCGACCGAGCAGACGTCGTTCTCGTAGCTCCGTACTGGCCGAGGCAACACTGGTTCGCGCCCCTCCTCGAGGCCGCCGCAACCGCCGCCTCAGGCTCCCGTCGACGCCGGACCTACTGTCCCACTCCGGCGGTCGCGTACTCCACCCAGACCTACCGCTCTTGGCCCTCCATGCCTGGAGGATATCGCCGTAGCCGACCCTGTCATCAGGAACGTCCTGACGGCGGCTAGAAAAGAATCGATGCGCCGCAACTACCACTACAAGTGGCGCCGCTTCGTAGCCTTCGCTAACGAAAGGAGGGAACCGGTCTCGCCAGTCAACACGCCTACCGTGCTCCACTTCCTTCTCCACCTCTGCCAGCAGGGCCTAGCCTTTCCGTCCCTGAAAGTCTACCTTGCCCCTATCGTGGCATACCAACCGCCACGATCCCCGTCAGCATCGCTCTTCCGAGACGGTACCATCAAGCAGTTCCTGAAGGGCCTCCAACATCTATACCCGCCGGTATGCCGCCGCTACCGTCGTGGTCCCTCTCCTTGGTGCTATCACAGCTCACGAGACCGCCCTTCGAGCCCATGGCTACTGCTGACGACAGGCTTCTTACCTGGAAGACTGCCTTCTTGGTGGCTGTCACCTCGGCCAGGCGTGCTGGAGAGCTGACGGCCTTGACGATTGACGAGCCGTATCTCGTATTCCACAGAGACAAAGTCGTCCTCCGACCGGACATCTCCTTTCTACCGAAGGTGGTCTCCAGCTTCCATCTCAACCAGGACATCATCCTGCCATCTTTCTTCCCAGACCCGACGAAAACCGTTGGAGGGTCCCTTCACTCCCTGGACGTGTGTCGGGCCCTGGCGTTCTACAGGGACAGGACTGCCCCCTACAGACAATCACCGCACCTGTTCGTCTGCTATGGCAATCAACGAAAAGGCCATAAGGTTTACACCCAACGTTTCTCCAAGTGGGTGGCACAGACCATTGAACTGGCGTATGAGCTTGCCAGAAAGCCTCCGCCAGCTCTCCTCCGGACCCACTCAACCAGGGCCGTGGCCACGTCTGCAGCCCTCTTGAGAGGTGTTGATCTGCCTGAACTCTGCCGTGTGGCGACCTGGTCTCAACCTTCGACCTTCGTGCGCCACTACAGGCTGGACTGCCAGTCACGCAGAGATGCTCGGTTTGGACATGAGGTTCTGGCTTCCGTGCTGTAGGACCTGACCGGCCATCCAACCGGTAAGCTACACAGTCTCCTAGTGTATGAAGGCACAGAGACCACGAAGAAGAAGAACAGGTTGCTTACCTGTAACTGTGGTTCTTCGAGTGGTCATCTGTGCCATCATACACACCCGCCCTTCCGTCCCCTCTTTTTCAGGTCCCTGTGTCACTACGGCGGACTAAGAACTGGGGAATGGCCGCTGCTCGGCGGGAGGAGCATGCGCAGTACCAGCATGGGGGAGGGGTCCCACCAAGCAGCTAAAAGCTACTAGAATCTTCCAAAGCTCCCACACATGCGCGAAAAGCTCCTAGTGTATGATGGCACAGATGACCACTCGAAGAACCACAGTTACAGGTAAGCAACCTGTTCTTTCCACTTTTAATTCTTGGGGGAAAGAAAGAAAGAAAGAACCAGAAGTCACTTTTAAAGTACATACAAGTAATATAGAAGGTCTTGAATTTTGTCTCCATTCTGCCTCTAGTGAACAAGTTATTAAACAAGGGGATAGTTTCTATTTACAGTACTTGAAAAGACCCAATCAGTATTTCGCAATGACATTCCCAACTAAAACAATATGGTATCCAAAGGGAAAAGAGCCATTATTATTGTTGTTGTCATCATTATCATCATGATCACCATTATTAACTTTATTTATATCCCGCCTTTTCCCCAAGACTTCTAGACTCATTACTCCAGTTGTCCAGGCTGGGGACAAAAACTTAGAAAAATTCAGGGACAGCTGCCCTTGCCACTAACACAAGTGAAGTAGCTAGACCGCTATAGGGTTGCCAGTGGAGGGGGAAAAAGGAGAAGCCTACTGTACCTTTAAGGGTTGTATAGAAAAGCGAATTTCACCAGGTGTTGCTTGTTACCTGGCAGCTGCTGAAAGCCTCTCTTCTACACAGCGCTCTCCAGCTTTCAATCTGGCAATTTTAAGCCTGACACTCTCCAGATATTTCAGATTACAGGTCCCACAATCCTCAACCACTGGCCACTCTGAGTAAGACAGGTGTCCAAAATCCTCGGAAGGAGGCAAACTGCCTACTCCTGGTGTCCACTTAGCCCCAAATCAGTTTCCACGGTGCCATTAATAGAGGGGAATAAAAAGAAACCCCAGGCCTATGGTAGTTTAAGAGGTATCCAGGAATCTGCCCAATCGGGGGGAGGGGTAGGTGCACGTTAGGGCCAGTGAGAGAAGCCGAGTCCCTCTCCATCCCTCCATCCAGGCCAGCAGGGTGCCAAGCCACAGGCCGAGCCAAGAAGCTGTCCTCTCCTTACAAAGCGTTTGCTCTGCGGGGGAGGCAAGAGGCGCCGAGGCTGGGTATCGCTTCCAACGCCCTCAGGGGAGTTGAAGTGCACGACAGCAGTGGTGGCTGAAGTCATTCCCACGGCGCTTGCAGGAGAAGCCCAGCCCCTGCTCGCCATCATTCCTGCACTGGTACCTCCTCAGGAGAGGCACACATTTCCCTCAGGATGCTCCTGCTACGGCGACGCTGCTGAGCCCCCCATCTTCCCTGGGTGGTGGTGCGCAAACGCAAGCCTCGTGCTCGCATTCCCCTGCCCCAGGGAAGACGGAGGGGACACAGCAGCGTTGCCACAGCAGGAGTGGTGGTGTGCAAGCGCGAGCCACGCATTCGCATCTTCCTGCCCCCTTTGGTGGCAGCGTGTGCGGCCGCACTGCTCCCGCCAAAGGAGGCAGGAGGACCCGAGCGTGTGGCTCGCGCTTGTGCACCACCACCGAGAAGGGAATGGAGCCTAAGACCATCAGAAATATGTATTTTCCAATGGTCTTAGGTGACCCCTGTGAAAGGGTCGTTTGACCCCCAAATAACCTTTCTCAATAAAACACTTAGTTGGAATGTTTGGCTGGATTTTTCCATGGTTTGATCCTGTAAACATTGGGTAGAAGATCTTGCTAGGTATTACCCTGTCTCCTGCATTGCTAAAGCAAATGCTCCACTAATTTCCCCAACCTTCATATTTTGGAGCTTGCCAGGGTGCCCCAGGGATCCCCAGAAGTCAGGGTAACAAATACATTGACTTCCTTCTCCTTCCTGCTAGGCTTCGTCTCCACAGTAACCAGCCTGAGGCACAAGACCTCTCTGGCTAAGAATTCTAAAAGCCCCTCACTAAACTGCCAACCCCAGGATTCCATAGGATCTTCAAAGGCAGCCAATCCTATGAGGTTTTCTTGCCTTAAACAGCCAATCACATGAGGTCTTTGCCTGCCTGATACAGAGAAATTCACAAATTTGAATTTTATATATTAGATTATTCCACTGTCAACATCCAGTGTAATTCATAGAATCATAGAAATATAGAGTTGGAAGAGACCACACAGGCCATCCAGTCCAACCCCCTGCCATGCAGGAACACCCTCAAACAATCCCGACAGATGGCCATCAAGCCTCTGCTTAAAAACCTCCAAGGAAAGGAGACTCCACCACACTCCGAGGCAGCACATTCCACTGCTGGACAGCCCTGACTGTCAGGAAGTTCTTCCTGAGGTTCAGGTGGAATCTCCTTTCCTGCAGCTTGAATCCATTGCTCCTTGTCCTGGTCTCTGGAGCAGCAGAAAACAAGTCCTCTCCTTCCTGTACTTGGCATCCCTTCAAATATTTAAACATGGCTATCATGTCCCCTCTTAATCTTCTCTTCTGCAGACTAAACATACCCAGCTCTCTAAGTCTGTCCTCATAGGGCATGGCTTCCAGGCCTCTCACCATTTTGGTCGCCCTCCTCTGGACTTGCTTCAGCTTGTCAATATCCTTCTTGAATTGGGGTGCCCAGAACTGGACACAGTATTTAAGATGAGGTCTAACCAAAGCAGAGTAGAGTGGTACTAGTACCTCCCTCGATCTAGACACCATAGTCCTATTGATGCAGCCGAGAATTGCATTGGCTTTCTTGGCTGCCGCATCACACTGCTGACTCATGTTCGGCTTGTGGTCTATGAAGACTCCAAGATCCCTTTCACACGTACTGCTATCCAGCCACATGTCCCCCATCCTATATTTGTGATTCCATTTTTTCTACCTAAGTGTAGGACCTTACACTTCTCTCTGTTGAATTTCATTTTGTTCGCCTTGGCCCAGCTCTCCAATCTATCCAGGTCATTTTGAATTTTGATCCTGTCCTCTGGCGTATTAGCAACCCCTCCCAATTTGGTGTCATCTGCAAATTTGATGAGCATGCCTTCTATTCCTTCATCCAAGTCATTGATAAAAAATATTGAACAGCACTGGGCCCAGGACAGAGCCCTGTGGCACCCCGCTAGTCACTTCTCTCCAGGATGAAAAGCAGCCATTGGTGATCACCCTTTGGGTTCAGTCGGTCAACCAATTACAAATCCAGCTAACAGTAGCCCTGTCCAGCTCACATTTTACTAGCTTCATTGCAAGAATGTCATGGGGAACTTTGTCAAAGGCCTTACTGAAATCGAGATATGCTACATCCACAGCATTCCCTTCGTCTATCAAGCTAGTAACTCTATCATAAAAAGAGATAAGATTAGTCTGGCATGACTTATTTTTGAGAAATCCATGTTGACTTCTTGTGATTACTGCATTGCGTTCTAAGTGATTAGAAACTGACTGCTTAATGATCTGCTCCAGGATCTTTCCGGGTACTGACGTCAGGCTGACTGGGCGATAATTATTTGGGTCCTCTTTTTTCCCTTCTTGAAGATGGGGATAACATTTGCTCTCTTCCAGTCTGCTGGAACTTCTCCTGTCCTCCAAGATTTCTCAAAGATTATAGCAAGTGGTTCCGAAATGACCTCTGCCAGCTCTTTTAATATCCTAGGATGCAATTCATCTGGCCCTGGGGACTTGAATTCATCCAGTGTGGCCAGGTATTCCTGTACCACCTCTCTACCTATTATGTGCCTCATTTCCCCTGCTTCCTCCCCTGCTCCCCAACCGCCAGGTTGAGTGCTTGTATCCTTCTGGGAAAAAACTGAGGCAAAGAAGGTGTTAAGAGTTCTGCCTTTTTCTTCCCCCTGTGATGGAGATGCCCCCAAAAGAGAGGCGCTTTCCTCCCACCTCATCTCTGAGCTCCCTGAGGTTATGGTCGCCAGGGCGGGCAGCTTGCAGCTCTGCAGGGGAGAGGAAATCCTGACAGCCATATCCTGGATTTCCAGTATCCAAGAGGAACAAGACGAGTAAAAGGAGCAAAAGGAACAAAAGGAGAAAGAGGAGCAAAAACGAGCAAGAAGAGAAGCAGTGGAAGAGAAGCAAGAGGAGCAGAGAAGCAAAAGGAGGAAGAGGAGCAGAAGGAGCAAGAGGAGCAAGAGGTGCAAAAGGAGCAAGAGGAGAAAAGGAGCAAAAGCCGTGGGCTGGGGTCGGCATTATTTGGAACGGAGCTATAGAAGCAAAAAGAGCAAACGGGTAGGCTGGGAAGGCATTATATGGAATGGAGGAAAGGAGAAAAAGCAGCAAAAGCCGCGGGCTGGGGTGGCATTATTTGAAACAGAGCAAAAAGGAGAAAAGGAGGCAAGAGGAGTAAAAGGAGCAAGAGGAGCAAAAGATGAGAGGAGCAGAGGAGCAAAGGAGCAAGAGGAATAAAAGTAGCAAGAGGAGCAAAAGGATCGAGAGGAGCAAAAGGAGCAAGAGGACCAAGAGAAGCAAAGAAGCAAAAGGAGGAAGAAGAGCAAAAGGAACAAGAGAAACATGATGAGTAAAAGGAGCAAAAGGAGAAAGAGGAGCAAAAAGAAGGAAGAGAGGAGAGGAGGAAGAGAAGCAAGTGAGCAGAGAAGCAAAAGGAGGAAGAGGAGCAAGAGGAGCAGGAGGGCAAAAGGAGCAGAGGAGCAAAAGGAGCAAAGGAGCCAATAGGGTGGGAAAGAGGAGCAAAAGCAGCAAAAGGAGGAAGATAGCAAAAAGAAGAGACAAAAGGGGAGAGCGAGGAAGAGATAATAGAGAAAGGAGGAAAAGGAGAAAAAGCAGCAAAAGCAGCGGGCTGGGGTGGCATTATTTGAAACAGAGCAAAAAGGAGGAAAAGGAGGAAAAGGAGCAAGAGGAGTAAAGGAGCAAGAGGAGCAAAAAGAGCAAGAGGAGC
>CAOLHI010007517.1:0-14886 GCA_948474755.1 Ctenosaura bakeri
TTCCTCCCATTCCAACTGCCATTGCTCTGGCTTCTGAGCCAAAGAAGAGCAGCCGTGCCTAGCTCCATGGTCTCTCGGCCCACTGACTGGTGCCACTGACTGGTGAGAGGCCTTCCTCCCATTCCAACTGCCATTGGTCTGTCTTCTTAGGCAAAGAAGATCAGCCATGCTTAGCTCCATTGTCTCTCGGCCTAGTGACTGGAGACAGGCCTTCCTCCCATTCCAACTGCCATTGCTCTGGCTTCTAAGGCAAAGAAGAGCAGCCATGCTTAGCACAATGGTCTCTCCGTCTAGTGACTGGTGAGAAGCCTTCCTCCTATTCCAACTGCCATTCCTCTGGCTTCTGAGGCAAAGAAGAGAAGCCATGCTTAGCTCCATGGTCTCTCGGCCTAGTGACTGGTGAGAGGTCATCCTCCCATTCGAATTGCCATTTCTCTGCCTTCTGAGGCAAAGAAGAGCAGCCATGCTTAGCTCTATGGTCTCTCGGTCCAGTGACTGGTGAGAGGACTTCCTCCCATTCTGACTGCCATTGCTCTGGCTTCTGAGGCAAAGAAGAGCAGCCATGCGTGGCTTCATGGTCTCTAGGCCCAGTGACTGGTGAGAGGCCTTCCTCCTATTCCGACTGCCATTGCTCTGACTTCTGAGGCAAAGAAGAGCAGCCATGCTTAGCTCCATGGTCTCTCGGCCTAGTAATTAGTGAGAGGCCTTCCTCCCATTCCAACTGTCACTTCTCTGGCTTCTGAGGCAAAGAAGAGCAGCAATGCTTAGCTGCATGGTCTCTCGGCCTAGTGCCTGGTAAGAGGCCATCCTCTGATTACAACTGCCATTCCTCTTACTTCTGAGGAAAAGAAGAGCAGCCCTGCTTAGCTCCCTGGTCTCTCGGCCTAGTGACCGGTGAGAGGCCTTCCTCCCATTCCAACTGCCATTGCTCTGGCTTCTGAGCCAAAGAAGAGCAGCAATTCTTAGCTCCATGGTCTCGGCCTAGTTACTGGTGAGAGGCCTTCCTCCCATTCAAATTTCCACTGCTCTGGCTTCTGAGGCAAAGAAGAGGAGCCATGCTTAGATCCATGGTCTCTCGGCACAGTGACTGGTTAGAGGCCTTCCTCCCATTCCAACTGCCATTGCTCTGGCTTCTAGGCAAGTAAGAGCAGCTATGCTTAGCTCCATCGTCTCTCGGCCTAGTGACTGGTGAGAGGCCTTCCTCCCATTCCAACTGCCATTGCTCTGGCTTCTGAGGAAAAGAAGAGCTACCATCCTTCCTCCTCTTTCAACTTCCATTTCTCTGGTTTCCAAGGCAAAGAAGAGAAGCCATGCTTAGCTCCATGGTTTTTCGGCCTAGTCACTGGTCAGAGGCCTTCCTCCCATTCCAACTGCCATTGCTCTGGCTTCTGAGGCAAAGAAGAGCAGCCGTTCCAAGCTCTATGGTATCTCGACGCAGTGACTGGTTAGAGGCGTTCCTCCCATTCCAACTGCCATTCCTCTGACTTCTGAGGCAAAGAAGAGGAGCCATGCTTAGCTCCATGGTTTTCGGCCCAGTTACTGGTTAGAGTTCTTCCTCCCAATTCAACTGTCCTTTCCCTGGCTTCTAAGGCAAAGAAGAGGAGCCATGCTTAGCTCCATGGTCTCTCGACCTAGTGACTGCTGAGAGGCCTTCCTCCCATTCCGACTGTCATTGCTCTGGCTTCTCAGGCAAAGAAGTGCAGCCATGCTTAGCTCCATGGTCTGTCGGCCTAGTGACTGGTGACAGGCCTTCCTCCCATTCCAACTGCCATTGCTCTGGCTTCTGAGGCAAAGAAGAGCAGCTATGCTTAGCTCCATCGTCTCTCGGCCTAGTCACTGGTGACAGGCCTTCCTCCCATTCCAACTGCCATTTATCTGGCTTCTGAGGCAAAGAAGAGCAGCCATGCTTAGCTCCATGGTTTCTCGCCGTAGTGACTGGTGAGAGGCCTTCCTCCCTTTCCAACTGCCATTTCTCTGGCTTCTAAGACAAAGAAGAGCAGCCATGCTTAGCTCCATGGTTTTCGGCCCACTGACTGGTGAGAGGCCTTCCTCCCATTCCAACTGCCATTGGTCTGGCTTCTTAGGCAAAGAAGAGCAGCAATGCTTAGCTCCATTGTCTCTCGGCCTAGTGACTGGAGACAGGCCTTCCTCCCATTCCAACTGCCATTGCTCTGGCTTCTAAGGCAAAGAAGAGTAGCCATGCTTAGCACAATGGTCTCTCCGTCTAGTGACTGGTGAGAGGCCTTCCTCCTATTCCAACTGCCATTCCTCTGACTTCTGAGGCAAAGAAGAGCAGCCCTGCTTAGCTCCATCGTCTCTCGGCCCAGTGACTGGTGAGAGGCCTTCCTCCCATTCCAACTGCCATTGCTCTGGCTTCTGAGGCAAAGAAGAGCAGCAATGCTTAGCTCCTTGGTCTCTCGGCCTAGTGACTGGTGAGAGGCTTCCTCCTATTCAAATTACCATTGCTCTGGCTTCTGAGGCAAAGAAGAGCAGCCATGCTTAGATCCATGGTCTCTCGGCCTAGTGACTGGTGAGAGGCCTTCCTCCCATTCCAACTGCCATTGCTCTGGCTTCTGAGGCAAAGAAGAGCAGCCATGCTTGGCTCCATGGTCTCTAGGCCTAGTCACTGGTGAGAGCCTTCCTCCCATTCCAACTGCCATTGCTCTGGCTTCTGAGGCAAAGAAGAGCAGCCACGCTTAACTCCATGGTCTCTCAGCCTAGTGACTGGTGAGAGGCCTTCCTCCCATTCCAACTGCCATTGCTCTGGCCTCTGAGGCAAAGAAGAGAAGCCATGCTTAGCTCCATGGTTCTCGGCCTAGTCACTGGTCAGAGGCCTTCCTCCCATTCCAACTGCCATTGCTCTGGCCTCTGAGGCAAAGAAGAGAGCCATGCTTAGCTCCATGGTTCTCCGCCTAGTCACTCGTCAGAGGCCTTCCTCCCATTCCAACTGCCATTGCTGTGCCTTCTGAGACAAAGAAGAGCAGCCTTGCATAATTCAATGGTCTCTCGGCCTAGTGACTGGTGAGAGACCTTCCTCCCATTCCAACTGCCATTGCTCTGGCCTCTGAGGCAAAGAAGAGAAGCCATGCTTAGCTCCATGGTGTCTCGGCCTAGTCACTGGTCAGAGGCCTTCCTCCCATTCCAACTGCCATTGCTCTGCCTTCTCAGACAAAGAAGAGCAGCCATTCTTAGTTTCATGGTTTCTCGGCCTAGTGACTGGTGAGAGGCCTTCCTCCCATTCCAACTGCCATTGCTCTGGCTTCTGAGGCAAAGAAGAGCAGCCATTCTTAGCTTCATGGTTCTCGGCCTAGTGACTGGTGAGAGGCCTTCCTCCCAATCCAACTGCCATTGCTCTGGCTTCTGAGGCAAAGAAGAGCAGCCTGCTTAGCTCCATGGTCTCCGGCCTAGTGACTGGTGAAGGCTTCGTCCCATTCCAACTGCCATTGCTCTGGCTTCTGAGGCAAAGAAGAGCAGCCATGCTGAACTCCATGGTCTTTCGGCCCAGTGACTGGATAGAGGCCTTCCTCCCATTCCAACTACCATTTCTCTGGCTTCTAAGGCAAAGAAGAGCAGCCATGCTTAACTCCATGGTATCTCGGTCCAGTGACTGGTTAGAGGCCTTCCTCCCATTCGAACTGCCATTGCTCTGGCTTGTTAGGCAAAGAAGAGCAGCCATGCTTAGCTCCATAGTCTCTCGGCCCAGTGACTGGTGAGAGGCCTTCCTCCCATTCCAGCTTCCATTCAACTGGCTTCTGAGGCAAAGAAGAGCGGCCGTGCTTAGCTTCATGGTCTCTCGGCCTAGTGACTGGTGAGAGGCCTTCCTCCCACTCCAACTGCCATTCCTCTGGCTTCTCAGGCAAAGAAGAGAAGCCATGCTTAGCTCCATGGTTCTCGGCCTAGTGACTGGTGAGAGGCCTTACTCCCGTTACAACTGCCATTCCTCTGGCTTCTGAGGCAAAGAAGAGCAGCCCTGCTTAGCTCCATGGTCTCTCGGCCGAGTGACTGGTGAAAGGCCTTCCTCCCATTCCTACTGCCATTTCTCTGACTTCTGAGGCAAAGAAGAGCAGCCCGGCTTAGCTCCATGGTCTCTCGGCCGAGTGACTGGTGAGAGGCCTTCCTCCCATTCCACCTGCCATTGTTCTGGCTTCTGAGGAAAAGTAGAGCAGCCATGCTTAGCTCCATTGTCTCTCGGCATAGTGACTGGTGAGAGGCCGTCTTCCGATTCCAACTGCCATTGCTCGGGCTTCTTAGGAAAAGAAGAGCAGCCATTCTTAGCTCAATGGTCTCGGCCTAGTGACTGGTGAGAGGTCTTCCTCCCATTCCAACTGCTATTGCTCTGGCTTCTGCGGCAAAGAAGAGCAGCTGTGCCTAGCTCCATGGTCTCTGAGCATAGTGACTGGTGAGAGGCCTTACTCCCATTCCAACTGCCATTGCTCTGGCCTCTGAGGCAAAGAAGAGAAGCCATGCTTAGCTCCATGGTGTTCGGCCTAGTCACTGGTCAGAGGCCTTCCTCCCATTCCAACTGCCATTGCTCTGCCTTCTTAGACATAGAAGAGCAGCCGTTCCTAGCTCTATGGTATCTCGACGCAGTGACTGGTGAGAGTCGTTCCTCCCATTCCAACTGCCATTTATCTGGCTTCTGAGGCAAAGAAGAGCAGCCATGCTTAGCTCCATGGTTTCTCGCCGTAGTGACTGGTGAGAGGCCTTCCTCCCTTTCCAACTGCCATTTCTATGGCTTCTTAGGCAAAGAAGAGCAGCCATGCTTAGCTCCATTGTCTCTCGGCCTAGTGACTGGAGACAGGCCTTCCTCCCATTCCAACTGTCATTGCTCTGCTTCTAAGGCAAAGAAGAGCAGCCATGCTTAGCACAATGGTCTCTCCGTCTAGTGACTGGTGAGAAGCCTTCCTCCTATTCCAACTGCCATTGCTCTGGCCTCTGAGGCAAAGAAGAGAAGCCATGCTTAGCTCCATGGTCTCGGCCTAGTGACTGGTGAGAGGTCATCCTCCCATTCGAATTGCCATTTCTCTGGCTTCTGAGGCAAAGAAGAGCAGCCATGCTTAGCTCTATGGTCTCTCGGTCTAGTGACTGGTGAGAGGCCTTCCTCCCATTCTGACTGCCATTGCTCTGGCTTGTGAGGCAAAGAAGAGCAGCCATGCGTGGCTCCATGGTCTCTAGGCCCAGTGACTGGTGAGAGGCCTTCCTCCCATTCCACTGCCATTTCTCTGGCTTCGGAGGCAAAGAAGAGCAGCCCTGCTTAGCTCCATGGTCTCTCGGCGTAGTGGCTAGTAAGAAGCCTTCCTCTAATTACAACTGCCATTCCTCTGACTTCTGAGGCAAAGAAGAGCAGCCCGGCTTAGCTCCATGGTCTCTCGGCCGAATGACTGGTGAAAGGCCTTCCTCCCATTCCACCTGCCATTGCTCTGGCTTCTGAGGAAAAGAAGAGCAGCCTTGCTTAGCTCCATGGTCTCTCGGCCAGTTACTGGTGAGAGGCCTTCCTCCCAATCCAACTGTCCTTTCCCTGGCTTCTAAGGCAAAGAAGAAGAGCCATGCCTAGCTCCAGGGTCTCTCGGCCTAGTGACTGGTGAGAGGCCTTCCTCCCATTCCGACTGCCATTGCTCTGGCTTCTGAGGCAAAGAAGAGCAGCCTTGCTTAACTCCATGGTCTCTCGGCCTAGTGACTGGTGAGACGCCTTCCTCCCATTCCAACTGCCATTGCTCTGGCCTCTGAGGCAAAGAAGAGAAGCCATGCTTAACTCCATGGTGTCTCGGCCTAGTCACTGGTCAGAGGCCTTCCTCCCATTCCAACTGCCATTACTCTGCCTTCTTAGACAAAGAAGAGCAGCCATTCCTAGCTCTATGGTATCTCGACGCAGTGACTGGTGAGAGGCGTTCCTGCCATTGCAACTGCCATTTATCTGGCTTCTGAGGCAAAGAAGAGCAGCCATGCTTAGCTCCATGGTTTCTCGGCGTGGTGACTGGTAAGAGGCCTTCCTCCCTTTCCAACTTCCATTGATCTGGCTTCTGAGGCAAAGAAGACCAGCCATGCTTAGCTACATTGTCTCTCGGCCCACTGACTGGTGAGAGGCCTTCCTCCCATTCCAGCTTCCATTCGACTGGCTTCTGAGGCAAAGAAGAGCGGCCGTGCTTAGCTCAATGGTCTCTCGGCCCAGTGACTTGTCAGAGGCCTTGTTCTCATTCCAACTGCCATTGCTCTGGCTTATTAGACAAAGAAGAGCAGCCATGCTTTGCTCCATGGTCTCTCGGCCTAGTGATTGGTGAGACGCCTTCCTCCCATTCCAACTGTCCTTTCCCTGGCTTCTAAGGCAAAGAAGAGGAGCCATGCTTAGCTCCATGGTCTCTCGGCCTAGTGACTGGTGAGAGGCCTTCCTCCCATTCCGACTGCCATTGCTCTGGCTTCTGAGGCAAAGAAGAACAGCAATGCTTAGCTCCATGGTCCCTCGGCCCAGTTACTGGTGAGAGGCCTTCCTCCTAATCCAACTGTCCTTTCCCTGGCTTCTAAGGCAAAGAAGAGGAGCCATGCTTAGCTCCATGGTCTCTCGGCCTAGTGACTGGTGAGAGGCCTTCCTCCCATTCCGACTGCCATTGCTCTGCCTTCTGAGGCAAAGAAGAGCAGCCGTGCTTAGCTCCATGGTCTCTCGGCCCAGTTATTGGTGAGAGGCCTTCCTCCCAATCCAACTGTCCTTTCCCTGGCTTCTAAGGCAAAGAAGAGGAGCCATGCTTAGCTCCATGGTCTCGGCCTAGTGACTGGTGAGAGGCCTTCCTCCCATTCCGACTGCCATTGCTCTGGCTTCTGAGGCAAAGAAGAGCAGCCGTGCTTAGCTCCATGGTCTCTCGGCGTAGTGACTGGTAAGAAGCCTTCCTCTAATTACAACTGCCATTCCTCTGGCCTCTGAGGCAAAGAAGAGAGCCGTCCCTAGCTCCATGGTCTTCGGCCGAGTGACTGGTGAGAGGCCTTCCTCCCATTCCAACTGCCATTGCTCTGGCTTCTGAGGCAAAGAAGAACAGCAATGCTTAGCTCCATGGTCTCTCGGCCCAGTTACTGGTGAGAGGCCTTCCTCCCATTCCAACTGCCATTGCTCTGGCTTCTGAGGCAAAGAAGAGCAACCGTCCCTAGCTCCATGGTCTCTCGTCCTTATGACTGGTGAGAGGCCTTACTCCCGTTCCAACTGCCATTGCTATGTCTTCTGAGGCAAAGAAGAGCAGCCGTTCCTAGCTCTATGGTATCTCGACGCAGTGACTGGTGAGAGGCGTTCCTCCCATTCCAACTGCCATTTATCTGCCTTCTGAGGCAAAGAAGAGCAGCCATGCTTAGCTCCATGGTTTCTCGGCGTAGTGACTGGTGAGAGGCCTTCCTCGCATTCCAACTGCCATTGCTCTGTCTTCTGAGGCAAAGAAGAGCAGCCGTGCTCAGCTTCATGGTCTCTCGGCGTAGTGACTGGTAAGAAGCCTTCCTCCCATTACAACTGCCATTCCTCTGACTTCTGAGGCAAAGAAGAGCAGCCCGGCTTAGCTCCATGGTCTCTCGGCCTAGTGACTGGTGAGAGGCCTTCCTCCCATTCCAACTGCCATTGCTCTGTCTTCTGAGGTAAAGAAGAGCAGCCGTGCTTAGCTCCATGGTCTCTCGGCGTAGTGACTGGTAAGAAGCCTTCCTCTAATTACAACTGCCATTCCTCTGACTTCTGAGGCAAAGAAGAGCAGCCCGGCTTAGCTCCATGGTCTCGGCCGAGTGACTGGTGAGAGGCCTTCCTCCCATTCCGACTGCCATTCCTCTGGCTTCTGAGGCAAAGAAGAGCAGCCCTGCTTAGCTCCATGGTCTCTCGGCCCAGTTACTGGTGAGAGGCCTTCCTCCCAATCCAACTGTCCTTTCCCTGGCATCTAAGGCAAAGAAGAGGAGCCATGCTTAGCTCAATGGTCTCGGCCGAGTGACTGGTGAGAGGCCTTCCTCCCATTCCGACTGTCATTGCTCTGGCTTCTCAGGCGAAGAAGTGCAGCCATGCTTAGCTCCATGGTATCTCGGCCTAGTGACTGGTGAGAGGCCTTCCTCCCATTCCAACTGCCATTGCTCTGGCTTCTGAGCCAAAGAAGAGCAGCCATGCGTAGCTGAATGGTCTCTCCATCTAGTGACTGGTGAGACGTCTTCCTCGGATTCCAACTGCCATTCCTCTGACTTCTGAGGCAAAGAAGAGCAGCCCGGCTTAGCTCCATGGTCTCTCGGCCTAGTGACTGGTGAGATGCCTTCCTCCCATTCCAAGTGTCATTGCTCTGGCTTCTGAGGCAAAGAAGAACAGCAATGCTTAGCTCTATCGTCTCTCGGCCTAGTGCCTGGTAAGAGGCCTTCCTCCATTCCAACTGCCATTGCTCTGGCTTGTTATGCAAAGAAGAGCAGCCATGCTTAGCTCCATAGTCTCGGCCTAGTGACTGGTGAGAGTCCTTCCTCTGATTACAACTGCCATTCTACTGACTTCTGAGGCAAAGAAGAGCAGCCCTGCTTAGCTCCATGGTTCTCGGCCTAGTGACTGGTAAGAGACCTTCCTCCCATTCCAACTGCCATTGCTCTGGCTTCTGAGGCAAAGAAGAGCAGCCGTGCTTAACTCCATGGTGCTCTCGGCCTAGTGACTGGTGAGACGCCTTCTTCCCATTCCAACTGTCCTTTCCCTGGCTTCTAAGGCAAAGAAAAACTGCAATGCTTAGCTCCATGGTTTCTCGGCCTAGTAACTGGTGAGAGGCCTTCCTCCCATTCCAACTGTCATTGCTCTGGCTTCTGAGGCAAAGAAGAGCAGCCTTGCTTAACTCCATGGTCTCTCGGCCTAGTGACTGGTGAGACGCCTTCCTCCCATTCCAACTGCCATTGCTCTGGCCTCTGAGGCAAAGAAGAGAGCCATGCTTAACTCATGGTGTCTCGGCCTAGTCACTGGTCAGAGGCCTTCCTCACATTCCAACTGCCATTACTCTGCCTTCTTAGACAAAGAAGAGCAGCCATTCCTAGCTCTATGGTATCTCGACGCAGTGACTGGTGAGAGGCGTTCCTCCCATTCCAACTGCCATTTATCTGGCTTCTGAGGCAAAGAAGAGCAGCCATGCTTAGCTCCATGGTTTCTCGGCGTAGTGACTGGTAAGAGGCCTTCCTCCCTTTCCAACTTCCATTGATCTGGCTTCTGAGGCAAAGAAGACCAGCCATGCTTAGCTACATTGTCTCTCGGCCCACTGACTGGTGAGAGGCCTTCCTGCCTTTCCAACTGCCATTGCTCTGGCTTCTGAGGCAAAGAAGAGCAGCCGTGCTTAGCTCCATGATCTCTCGGCGTAGTGACTGGGAAGAAGCCTTCCTCTAATTACAACTGCCATTCCTCTGACTTCTGAGGCAAAGAAGAGCAGCCCGGCTTAGCTCCATGGTCTCTCGACCGAGTGACTAGTGAGAGGCCTTCCTCCCATTCCAGCTTCCATTCGACTGGCTTCTGAGGAAAGAAGAGCGGCCGTGCTTAGCTCAATGGTCTCTCGGCCCAGTGACTTGTCAGAGGCCTTGTTCTCATTCCAACTGCCATTGCTCTGGCTTATTAGACAAAGAAGAGCAGCCATGCTTTGCTCCATGGTCTCTCGGCCTAGTGATTGGTGAGACGCCTTCCTCCCATTCCAACTGTCCTTTCCCTGGCTTCTAAGGCAAAGAAGAGGAGCCATGCTTAGCTCCATGGTCTCTCGGCCTAGTGACTGGTGAGAAGCCTTACTCCCGTTCCAACTGCCATTGCTCTGGCTTCTGAGGCAAAGAAGAGCAGCCGTGCGTAGCTCAGTGGTCTCTCCGTCTAGTGACTGGTGAGAGGTCTTCCTCCCATTCCACCTGCCATTCCTCTGGCTTCTCAGGCAAAGAAGAGAAGCCATGCTTAGCTCCATGGTCTCTCGGCCTAGTGACTGGTGAGAGGCCTTACTCCCGTTCCAACTGCCATTGCTCTGGCTTCTGAGGCAAAGAAGAGCAGCCCTGCTTAGCTCCATGGTCTCTCGGCGTAGTGACTAGTAAGAAGCCTTCCTCTAATTACAACTGCCATTCCTCTGACTTCTGAGGCAAAGAAGAGCAGCCCTGCTTAGCTCCATGGTCTCTCGGCGTAGTGACTAGTAAGAAGCCTTCCTCTAATTACAACTGCCATTCCTCTGACTTCTGAGGCAAAGAAGAGCAGCCCTGCTTAGCTCCATGGTCTCTCGCACCAGTTACTGGTGAGAGGCCTTCCTCCCAATCCAACTGTCCTTTCCCTGGCTTCTAAGGCAAAGAAGAGGAGCCATGCCTAGCTCCATGGTCTCTCGGCCTAGTGACTGGTGAGAGGCCTTCCTCCCATTCCGACTGCCATTGCTCTGGCTTCTGAGGCAAAGAAGTGCATCCATGCTTAGCACCATGGTCTCTCGGCCTAGTGACTGGTGAGAGGCCTTCCTCCCATTCCAACTGCCATTGCTCTGGCTTCTGAGGAAAAAAAGAGCAGCCATGCGTACCTCAATGGTCTCTCCGTCTAATGACTGGTGAGCGGTCTTCCTCGGATTCCAACTGCCATTGGTCTGGCTTCTGAGCCAAAGAAGAGCAGCCATGCTTAACTCCATGGTCTCTCGTCCTAGTGACTGGTAAGAGGCAGTCCTCCGATTCCAACTGCAATTGCTCGGGCTTCTTAGGCAAAGAAGAGCAGCCATTCTTTATCTCCATGGTTTCTCGGCCTAGTGACTGGTGAGAGGTCTTCCTCCCATTCCAACTGCCATTGCTCTGGCTTCTGAGGCAAAGAAGAGCAGCTGTGCCTAGCTCCATGGTCTCTGAGCATAGTGACTGATGAAAGGCCTTACTCCCATTCCAACTGCCATTGCTCTGGCCTCTGAGGCAAAGAAGAGAAGCCATGCTTAACTCCATGGTTCTCGGCCTAGTCACTGGTCAGAGGCCTTCCTCCCATTCCAATGCCATTGCTCTGCTTCTTAAACAAAGAAGAGCAGCCATTCCTAGCTCATGGTTCTCGAGCAGTGCTTGTAGAGGCTTCCCATTCCAACTGCCATCTGGCTTCTGAGGCAAAGAAGAGAAGCCTGCTTAGCTCTATGTCTCTCGGCCTAGGCCTGGTAAGAGGCCTTCCTCCATTCCAAATGCCATTGCTCTGGCTTCTGAGACAAAGAAGAGCAGCCGTGCTTAGCTCCATGGTCTCTCGGCCTAGTGCCTGGTAAGAGGCCTTCCTCTGATTACAACTGCCACTCCTCTGACTTCTGAGGCAAAGAAGAG
Organism: Ctenosaura bakeri; assembly: GCA_948474755.1. NCBI lineage: Eukaryota > Metazoa > Chordata > Lepidosauria > Squamata > Iguanidae > Ctenosaura > Ctenosaura bakeri. The sequence continues at coordinate 11,251 of CAOLHI010007517.1, forward strand.
CAGCCCTGCTTAGCTCCATGGTCTCTCGGCCTAGTGACTGGTAAGAGGCCTTCCTCCCATTCCAACTGCCATTGCTCTGGCTTCTGAGGCAAAGAAGACCAACCATGCTTAGCTACATGGTCTCTCGGCCCAGTGACTGATGAGAGGCCTTCCTCCCATTCCAACTGCCATTACTCTGGCTTCTGAGGCAAAGAAGAGCAGCCATGCTTATCTCCATGGTCTCTCGGCCTAGTGACTGGTGAGACGCCTTCCTCCCATTCCAACTGTCCTTTCCCTGGCTTCTAAGGCAAAGAAGAGGAGCCATGCTTAGCTCCATGGTCTCTCGGCCGAGTGACTGTTGAGAGGCCTTCCTCCCATTCCAACTGTCCTTTCCCTGGCTTCTAAGGCAAAGAAGAGGAGCCATGCTTAGCTCCATGGTCTCTCGGCCGAGTGACTGGTTAGAGGCCTTCCTCCCATTCCGACTGCCATTGCTCTGGCTTCCGAGGCAAAGAAAACAGCAATGCTTAGCTCCATGGTTTCTCGGCCTAGTAACTGGTGAGATGCCTTCCTCCCATTCCAACTGCCATTACTCTGGCTTGTGAGGCAAAGAAGAGCAGCCTTGCTTAACTCCATGGTCTCTCGGCCTAGTGACTGGTGAGACGCCATCCTCCCATTCCAACTGCCATTGCTCTGGCCTCTGAGGCAAAGAAGAGAAGCCATGCTTAACTCCATGGTGTCTCGGCCTAGTCACTGGTCAGAGGCCTTCTTCCCATTCCAACTGCCATTACTCTGCCTTCTTAGACAAAGAAGAGCAGCCTTTCCTAGCTCTATGGTATCTCATGCAGTGACTGGTGAGAGGCGTTCCTCCATTCCAACTGCCATTTATCTGGCTTCTGAGGCAAAGAAGAGCAGCCATGCTTAGCTCCATGGTTTCTCGGCGTAGTGACTGGTGAGAGGCCTTCCTCCCTTTCCAACTGCCATTGCTCTGGCTTCTGAGGCAAAGAAGAGCAGCTGTGCTTAGCTCCATGATCTCTCGGCGTAGTGACTGGGAAGAAGCCTTCCTCTAATTACAACTGCCATTCCTCTGACTTCTGAGGCAAAGAAGAGCAGCCTGGCTTAGCTCCATGGTCTCTCGACCGAGTGACTGGTGAGAGGCCTTCCTCCCATTCCAACTGCCATCGCTCTTGCTTCTGAGGCAAAGAAGAGCAGCCCTGCTTAGCTCCATGGTCTCTCGGCCCAGTTACTGGTGAGAGTTCTTCCTCCCAATTCAACTGTCCTTTCCCTGGCTTCTAAGGCAAAGAAGAGGAGCCATGCTTAGCTCCATGGTCTCTCGACCTAGTGACTGGTGAGAGGCCTTCCTCCCATTCAAATTTCCACTGCTCTGGCTTCTGAGGCAAAGAAGAGGAGCCATGCTTAGATCCATGGTCTCTCGGCACAGTGACTGGTGAGAGGCCTTTCTCCCATTCCAACTGCCATTGCTCTGGCCTCTGAGGCAAAGAAGAGAAGCCATGCTTAGCTCCATCGTCTCTCGGCCTAGTGACTGGTGACAGGCCTTCCTCCCATTCCAACTGCCATTGCTCTGGCTTCTGAGGCAAAGAAGAGCAGCCATGCTTGGCTCCATGGTCTCTCGGCCTAGTGACTGGTAAGACGCCTTCCTCTGATTACAACTGCCATTCCTCTGAATTCTAAGGCAAAGAAGAGCAGCCATGCTTAGCTCCATGGTCTCTCGGCCTAGTAACTGGTTAGAGGCCTTCCTCCCATTCCAACTGCCATTGCTCTGGCTTCTGAGGCAAAGAAGAGCAGCCTTGCTTAGCTCCATGGTCTCGCGGCCTAGTGACTGGTGACAGGCCTTCGTCCCATTCCAGCTGCCATTGCTCTGGCTTCTGAGGCAAAGAAGAGCAGCCATGGTTAACTCCATGGTCTTTCGGCCCGGTAACTGGAGGGAGGCCTTCCTCCCATTCCAGCTACCATTTCTCTGGCTTCTAAGGCAAAGAAGAGCAGCCATGCTTAACTCCATGGTATCTCGGCCCAGTGACTTTTGAGAGGCCTTCATCCCATTCCAACTGCCATTGCTCTGGCTTCTGAGGCAAAGAGGAGCGGCCATTCTTAGCTCCATCGTCTGTCGGCCCAGTGACTGGTAACAGGCCTTCCTCCCATTCCAACTGCCATTGCTCTGGCTTGTTAGGCAAAGAAGAGCAGCCATGCTTAGCTCTATCGTCTCCCGGCCAAGTGACTGGTGAGAGGCCTTCCTCCCATTCCGACTGCCATTGCTCTGGCTTCTGAGGCAAAGAAGAGCAGCCATGCTTAGCTCCATAGTCTCTCGGCCTAGTGACTGGTGAGAGGCCTTCCTCCCATTCGACTGCCATTGCTCTGGCTTATGAGGCAAAGAAGAGCAGCCATGCTTAGCTCCATAGTCTCTAGGACTAGTGACTGGTGAGAGGCCTTCCTCCCATTCCGACTGCCATTGCTCTTTGGGATTTTGAGGCAAAGAAGAGCAGCCATGCTTAGCTCCATAGTCTCTGGCCTAGTGACCCGGTGAGAGGCCTTCCTCCCATTCGTACTGCCATTCCTCTGACTTCTGAGGCAAAGAAGAGCAGCCATGCTTAGCTCCATGGGCTCTCGGCATAGTGACTGGTGAGAGGCCTTCCTCCGATTCCAACTGCCATTGCTTTGGCATTTTGAGGCAAAGAAGAGCAGCCATGCTTACCTCCATAGGGATCTGACCAGTGACCCGGTGAGAGTCGTTCCTCCCATTCCAACTGCCATTTTCTCTGACTTCTGAGGCAAAGAAGAGCAGCCATGCTTAGCTCCATGGTTCTCGGCCTAGTGACTGGTGAGAGGCCTTCCTCCCATTCCAACTGCCATTGCTCTGGCTTCTGAGGCAAAGAAGAGCAGCCGTGCCTTTCCTCCATGATATCTCGACGCAGTGACTGGGAAAAAGTCGTTCCTCCCATTCCAACTGCCATTCTCTGGCTTCTGAGGCAAAGAAGAGCAGCCGCTTAGCTCCATGGTTTCTCGGCTAGTTGACTGGTGAGAGGCCTTCCTCCCATTCCAACTGCCATTGCTCTGGCTTCTCAGGCAAAGAAGAGCAGCCATGCTTAGCTCCATGTCTCTCGGCGTACTGACTGGGAAGGCCTTCCTCTCATTCCAACTGCCATTGCCCCTGACTTCTGAGGCAAAGAAGAGCAGCCATGCGTCGCTCCCAAAGGTCTCTCCGTCTAGTGACTGGTGAGAGGCCTTCCTCCCATTCCGACTGCCATTCCTCTGGCTTCTCAGCCAAAAGAAGTGCAGCCATGCTTAGCTCCATGGTCTCTCGGCCTACTGACTGGTGAGCAGGCCTTCCTCCCATTCCAACTGCCATTGCTCTGGCTTCTGAGGCAAAGAAGAGCAGCCGTGCGTAGCTCAGTGGTCTCTCCGTCTAGTGACTGGTGAGAGGTCTTCCTCCCATTCCACCTGCCATTCCTCTGGCTTCTCAGGCAAAGAAGAGAAGCCATGCTTAGCTCCATGGTCTCTCAGCCTAGTGACTGGTGAGAGGCCTTACTCCCGTTCCAACTGCCATTCCTCTGGCTTCTGAGGCAAAGAAGAGCAGCCCTGCTTAGCTCCATGGTCTCTCGGCGTAGTGACTAGTAAGAAGCCTTCCTCTAATTACAACTGCCA
>CAOLHI010007518.1:0-14472 GCA_948474755.1 Ctenosaura bakeri
TGTTTGGATATAGAGAGAATACTGAGGAAGAAGAATTATCTGCTTTTTCCTGGAGCAGGGAGAAAACTACTGCAACAATTTATCTCCATGTGTGAGGACAACATAGTAAATGAGAACTGATGCCAAGTGTGTTCTCACAGTTGTGCACCCCAACAAAGATGTGCAACTTGTTGACCCGTGCACTAGTGTGTACAAACCACAGGGAAGCTGTGATTCACACTCAGACCAAGGACATGTTAGTGTTGACCCCAGGCTCCGATTTTAATGAAGAATATAAGTTTTTTACAAAATGCATGCACTTATCAAATACACTAGCCAATATGACTGATATAGAACGGAGAACCCAATTAACCCTGAAATGGCATATTGGGTTGGCATACACACCAACAGCTTTCGCAGCCTTTTCAAAGTATCCTTGAGATGTGCAGGACTAAGATGGCTATCCTCACCACCACTGTTGGTCAGTTAGAAATTGTAGTCAATGAGGCTGGTCAATAGAGATGAGAGTTGCTGTCTACCATAGAACGCAAGAGCTGGACAGTCTGGGCTACTTGGAAACTTCCCCTGCAGTAAAAGTAGAGTAGATACAACCTTCTAGATACAACCTTGTATCTAGAGTAGACACAACCTGGTAGAGTAGATACAACCTTCAGTCTGATCCAGCAAGGTTCTTGCATTCTTGCAAAGCTTGAAAATGTTACTTTTTTTGGATTACTCACTCATTACCTCCAGCCAGCATAGCCAGTGGCCATGCTGGCTGGAGGATTCATGGAATAGAAGCTCAACTTTTGCAAGCTCTGCAACAGCTTTCAAGAATTGGTCATCCTCCTATTCACAGCCAGCAGAACTCCACAATTTCCAGCCTAGAGATCCATGATCACCACGCTGATGACATCATTTCTGGGCACTACAAGGCAGAAGTTTACTGGTGACATCATTTCTGGGCATCACCAAGAGGAATCTTGCTGATGACTTCATGTCCAGGTGCTACCAGGTAGAATCTTGCTGATGACATCATCTCCAGGTGCTACCAGGTAGAATCTTGCTGATGACATCATCTCCAGGTGCTACCAGGTAGAATCTTGCTGATGACATCACTTCCAGGTGCCACCATGCAAAATTAAACTAGGATGGGGAATTTTGTCTTTCGTTTTGCACAGCCAAGATCTACAATTAAATTCTGCATCACCAACTCCCTTTCCAAAATTGCTTTCCATCCAAGCTGCCAGACTAGTTGCATCTCTCTCTCTCTCTCATTCTCTCTGGGCTCTGGAGGAAGAAACTCTTCTAACAGAATTATTCTTTTACCCCATTCTACCCCCTGTCCCTTCTTTACTTTCTTTCCAGCTTTGTATTTATGATCCAAAACAAGGAGAATGGAACAGTATGAGAAATTCCAGAGAATATCTGTAGAGGGAAGGGGATCTCCATTCCAACTTTCCAAGTCCCTCAGTGTTTCTCATTGGTTTGATAGTTAAGCCCTGCAGAGGGACAAATAACACACTGCTAATCTCCATCTTGATTGCTTAGCATTTGTTTTCCCTCTACACCCGTCCAAGAAGGCGGGTTAGCAATTCATCCAGATTAGCCTGAACTTTATAGAGCTTTAATTAGGGCTTTTTAAAAGGCAAAATAAAAGCTTGTCCAAGAAGACTGTGTTATAATGTTCAGAAATTCACATTATTTAGTGTTAATGAACGACAGAAGAGCCGCAAAATACACGCACTAGCTTAATCATATAAAAGCTTCACTATTACATGTTTGAAGAGTGAGTTTATGCCATTAGTTATTTTTCTGTGGTTCTTTACAGCCAGGAAATGCCATAGAGGAGTTGGAATTTCCATGTAATACTTTCCTGTTTGCATAATCAATCCTAAAAACAACTCTGAAAGTCCTATGGCAAAATGCCACCTCGTGGTGACTTTTCCCCACACTCCAGATAATATGATCATCACTGATCATTACAGGAGACAGCAAACAACAGATCGGTGCCAGGCTTTGTCAGATAGGAAGAAGTCTCAATGAAATCAGTGCGACTTCATCGTGAATAATGTTCAGCCCCATTGATTATAATGTAATACAGCAAAATTTAAGCCCATGAAGTCTGAGTAGGAAGGAAATAAACATGCATGTCCAAAGTAAAAAAGCCAAATGTCTAAGAGAAACACGAGCTTACCATTTAGTTCTGGGCATGAAACTACCTAAGCCCAAACAAAGGTGATAGGGAGAAAACTGTCCAGCAGAAAAATGTTAAATAAGTGACTGCAGTATACCGAACCAACCAAAATGGTGGACTGCGTTCGGATGATAGTGTTCAATCAGGCTGATTTAATCAGACATGATTCAGCTGATCCAATCATCTAATGGCTGATGCAATCTGATGTAATGGATGCAATGATAGGCAGCCAGGAACAGTGGCCCTTTTCGCATGTTACCTGTTTACGCGACGGAGGAGGGCATCTCGCACGAGAAGCCTCGTTTGAAACGCTGCCGCTTCCCCCTCCTTCCTACCGCAGGTCGCTTCCTGTTTGTGCGACCGTCGCGCCCCGCCCCTTCCTTCCGTAGCGCAGTATGGGAGTTGCAGGCTGCACTGGGGGAGGAAGCGTGACCCGCCCGGCTTGCCGACGCAACGCATACAGGTAAGTGCGTGAGGGCGCCGCAAGCATTGCGCGAGCGCGGGCATTTTCGGCTTAGAGCCAAAAATAAAAAAATGCGCCCGCGCCCCGCTTCAGCCTCGTGAGCGCCGTGCAAGTGGGAGTGCATCGTATGGAGTGACGCCCCCATTTGCACGGCGCTCAAGGGGCGCTCACGCTAGAAAAAAAAAACATGCGAAAAGGGCCAGTGTCCAGTGATGGTCAGGATGCACGGCTGCTGTCATAAATATTTGCAGGGTGTATATCAGAATAGGTACGGTAGCCAGCTTAGGCATTGCTAGAATTAGATAAAGCACTACAAAGGCCATTTCTGCACTACACTGTTATAGTGCTATTATTCCACTTTCAACATTGTATGGAATCCTGGGGTTTGCAATTTAGGGAGGGGCTTTTGGAATTCTCAGCCAGAGAGCTCTTTGGCCTCAGTAAACTACAAACTCCAGAATTCCACAGGATGCTGAAAGTGGAATAATAACACTATAAAGGCGTAGTGCAGAACTGGCCAAAGTATCAAATGCCAATTGTTGACTGCCACCATGTATCTATTTGAACCTCATTTGTGTACTCCAATGTATTAAATGGTTTATTGCTTTGTTGCCCATTGCTACCATGTATCCAAGAGAGGGGGAAAAGATCAGAGCAGGGGGCAACAAAAGCACCAGGTGTCATGAGAACCAGAAATGCTCAGAGGTGAGCGACAGGAAGCATGTTCTTGCTTCAAGGATGAAAGAGGAGTAAACAACTGACAGTCTGGGAATTATCTAAATGCTGTGGGGTGATGTTTAATGGATGATACTCCACAATCACAGCTTTGCATGCACCTGAATTCGTATGGGAAGGTATAAAACCTCAACACCATGTGATGTGGCAGCCAAGAAAGCCAATGCAATTCTCGGCTGCATCAATAGGAGTATGGTGTCTAGATCGAGGGAGGTACTGGTACCACTCTACTCTGCTTTGGTTAGACCTCATCTTGAATACTGTGTCCAGTTCTGGGCACCCCAATTCAAGAAGGATATTGACAAGCTGGAGCAAGTCCAGAGGAGGGCGACCAGAATGGTGAGAGGCCTGGAAGCAATGCCCTATGAGGATAGACTTAGAGAGCTGGGTATGTTTAGTCTGCAGAAGGGAAGGTTAAGAGGGGACATGATAGCCATGTTTAAATATTTGAAGGGATGCCACACAGAGGAAGGAAGGAGAGGGCTTGTTTTCTGCTGCTCCAGAAACCAGGACAAGGAGCAATGGATTCAAGCTGCAGGAAAGGAGATTCCACCTGAACCTCAGGAAGAACTTCCTGACGGTTGGAGCTGTCCAGCAGTGGAATCTGCTGCCTCCATGGAGTGTAGTGGAGTCTCCTTCCTTGGAGGTTTTTAAGCAGAGGCTGGATGGCCGTCTGTCGGGAGTGCTTTGAGGGTGTTCCTGCATGGCAGGGGGTTGGACTGGATGGCCCCTGGGGTCTCTTCCAACTCTAGATTTCTGTGATTCTACGTATGTTTCAGGCATTTGCACACTAGACCGCTATGATGTTATTATTCCACTTTCAACATCTTATGGAATCCTGGGGTTTGCAGTTTAGGGACAGGCCTCAAGGCCCCTCCCTAAATTGCAAACTCCAGGATTCCATAGGATATTGAAAGTGGAATACAGCACTATAACAGTCTAGTGTGGAAATGGCCCCCGTCTCAGCAACTTTGGGGAAGCATGCTGTGCTGCTTGCTTTGCTACCAATAAACACTGCTAACTAACTCTGCCTGAAGTTTGTGAATCGCAAGTTATCCAGAGCATGACAGTGACACTCTCAGGCAATTGGTCCTTCAAGTGGCTCACAGAAGCCTCACCTCCCATTGGAAGGAAAGATTATTGTTGACATTAATGGGGATTACTTAAATCCATCTCTGAGGATGGAAACAGCATAAAAACTGCTTCCCAAGAGACAGGAGTTCGGCTGTTTACCTAGTCTCCAAAGGTCAAACTTTGCTGCCTCTGACAGCTTTTATGCTTCTGCTGCTGTTTTTCCTGGCAGATAAATATTCTTAAAATGCTTGCAAGAGAAAGGGAGAAAGAATCTCCACTCTCATTATTAAATAGGTTTACAATAAATGCATATTTCTTATCTAAGCAGACAAATGTCTGTGGAAGAATATTATTTTCTGTGGGTGCCTGCAGTAATACAGATGCCTGTGTGTTTGACACACAGAGGTGGCATATAAAATTCAAATCTTTACAATGATTAGATTGTATAGCTGCCTTCTTTAATGAACGTTGGCTAAGATGACTGAAAGACTCAGATGAAGATGCCAATATAAAGTAAGACATATAGTACCTTACATAACATGTAAAGCAAATGTATATGTTATGTGCCTGGATGTTGAAAAAGTCTATGCTCCTCCCAGGGCATTGTGTGTGTCTACATGTGTATGCTTTTCCCTTTGAATAAAATAGCTTAAAAGACAGAGGCGTATCTATCGCAAACAGAGCCTAGGGCAAGTCTGGAAGTTGTGCCCTTACTTCTGGGGCCGCCGCCATCGCTGCCTCCTCCTCCTCTGTTGCTAAAACTTCCAGCACAGCTTTTTTGCACTCCCCTGTCATTGGCACCCAGGGCACGTACCCTACTTGCCCCACCCTGTGCCTCTGTTAAAAAAGATATGCCTCTGTAAAAAGATTACAGAGTGGTCCGCTCATCCCCTCATGGGTGGGGAGGATGGGGTACATTTTAATATTTTAATGTATTTATATATTCCTGTAATGCCGCCTCGATCCACTGGGAGAGGCAGGATAAAAATAAGTTTTACTACTACTACTATTATTATCATTATTATTATTATTATTATTAAAACATTCTGGAAGTTCTGTACTTAAGAGTGCTTCAGTTGAATGTTGATGCTAAATCTTAACTGTTTGGGCCCTCCCGTTGATCGTGAGTTGGGAGCCCAGGCAACAAGAAGGTGACAAGAGGGGTCTCCACGCAGATACAGGTTAGCTGATGAACCCTCAAGTCCTCAGCCTAGATAGGGATGGGGAATCTTGCCTGTTGCACTACTCCAACTCAAAGTGTGATAGATGATGGCTCAGAGGTTGATCAGCAATTGATCGTGCCAGAAACAGAGTCAGGGAGAGACCGGACTATTTTGCCAACACCCCCATTAGCTGAAAGACAAACTGAGACAGAGTTGTTGCAACCAGTGACAGAGGGAAAGAGGGTCAGCCCTTTGGGGGGTCGAACGACCATTTCACAGGGGTCGCCGCTCCTCAATCCTGCCCCCCCTTTAAAAGAAGGTGGCCTCACAGCCAATGGGAGCAGTGCTTCTGAGACCCCTGCACTGGGGTTCAAGCTGCAAACCCCAGGATTCCATAGGACGGTGAAAGTGGAATAATAGTGCTATAACAGTCTAGTGCAGAAATAGCCAGGATGACTTCCTCCTCTTGCTTTTGTTGTGCGTGGACCCTTGGCGCTTGCCACACGCACGTGTTGTGTTCTTCGCCCTGACTGTCTTGCATTCCTCGCTTTTTGTATGTTCAGCATCCGCACTCCCTTTAAGGGAGGGAGGGAGGGAAACAAAACACATCTGCTTCTGCTGCCGCCATCTTTCCTCTCTCCCTGTCCTTTCCTCCCTGCGCCTCATGTAAAATGTGGGCTGTTTCGGCACTGCCTTTGGGAATGACTGGGTTTTTGAACTGTGGAAACCCAACATTCAGATCTAGAACTACTGCCTTTATTCTGGCATTGATGGACGCTTTCTGTGCTTAAAAAAGGGGGGAGGGTTACCAGTTTTTAGGCGTTAGAAGTCTATCCGGAGCAGTGATAACAAAAATGATTTTATGGTTGGGGGTCACCACAACATGAGGAACCGTATTAAGGGGTCGCGGCATTAGGAAGGTTGAGAACCACTGATTTAGAGGAATTATATCTGCCTTTGCCCTCCAGCTCCCAATCATGGAGGAGACAAAAAAGAACAGCCCAGAAGGAAGCTGTTTTGGTGAGATTGAGAAAACAGAACAATGATGAGTAACACCTGTTTTTGTCAGCTATATATGTCTCTCGGCTCTGCTTGCTGTTTGCTTGTAGCAAATTGCTACTCAAACTCTCATGACCCTCGTGTTCCAGCTCTCTTGACCCTTTTTGGATGGACCTTCAGCATTCTGGACTTTTTGGATTTGACCTTGACTTCAGCTTGGCTCAGTGTTTCTACTTGTTTGTTTGCACTGGACACTCTCCACTGCTTCCTCCTCTTGGGCAAGTACTATTGCTTTCCTTCCCTTGCTGGCAGAGAGACATGGGCAGGGAGTTGAACACAAACTCAAAATTTGGTTGGGGCAGAAGGTCAGACTAGATAGCCCTTGAAATGTCTTCCAGAGCTATGATCCTTAACGTTTATAAGAATCTCATGAATAGGATTCATTTTTATATCTGTCTGGAATACCATCACTATGGTACAAAGTGGACACAAAAACCCACGGGGCTGATTTTATTGGCTAATTGAGTCTCTGTGTGTGCATACCCACACCTTTTTTAAAATTATTTATTTGTATCCCGCCTCTCCATATGGATCGAGGCGGCGAACAACTTACAAATAGCATGTATTTCGAAACATTTCTATACATGCCCCCAACAAGCCGGGTACTCATTTTACCAACCCGCAAAAAGATGGAAGGCTGAGTCAACCTTGGAGCCCAGCAGGATCGAACTTACAACCTTGTGGCTTGCAGTACTGGCATTTAACCACTGCGCTGCCAGGGCACCTTCAAGTTCCCTGTTGACTTATGGCAACCCCAAGAATTTTATAAAGATTTTTAAGGCAAGGAATCTTCAGAGGTGGTTGTGGCAGTTCCTTCCTCTGAAATAGAGCCTACAGCACCTGGTATATGTTGGCAGTCTCCCATCCAAGTACAGTCCTCCCTCCACATTTGCAGGTTTGACCTTCACAAATTTGATTATCCGTGAAGCATGCACTAGAGTTCCCCCCACATATTCCTCATCCCATTCCCTTGCATTCCTCACCCCAGGCTTGCCATGCTGGTGTTTAAAATGGATGTTTTTCCCTTTCAGGTGAGCAAAAACCCCTTTCCACTGTGGAGGCATGTATTCTCTGTCATTTTGCTGCATTTTCTGCTGTGCAATGGCTGCTGGCTGGTCAGGTACCCTCTTTGCCCCTACCCCTCCTTTGTTGGGATGACAACCAGAAGTAGCTAGAACCCCAGAACTCTGCTCTTCTCCGTCTGAGAGAAAGGTGCCGGTATGCCCTTTACCTTCTTTCTCCCTCAACCCCTGGGAGGGAGAAAACTGCAGAGAGGAATAGGAGGGAGATCGTGGGGGTTCTGCACCCCAAACCTTCACAAATGTGGAAGGGCCGCTGTACTAACCACAGCTGACTGACCCTGCTTCCAAGATCATATAGGATCTGGTTCTTTTAGTGTATTTAGGCAGACTAACTATATCCAGATAGAAATTCTGCATCCAGAGTGATGCCATCACAACACTGGCTTGCAGTCACACAGATGGCTGCACAATAATATTGCAAAGTCAATTCAGAGTGAAGGCAATATATCCTTCCCTCATTCTTGGGAAATATTTTGGTTCCTGTTCAACTGTCCCCTGGAACCATGGCTGAAATGGGGGAGAGGTGTCCATAGCTTGCAAAAACTTTTATGAAAAGTTTTGGCTCAGTCCTAATCCCTTGTGCTCTTAAAAGTCCAGTGGATATCTGAAGACTTGAAATTGGAGAGAAAAGTATGACATTTGATTTTGGATTACCAGGTGGTGGTAAAAATGAACAGAAGGATGTTTTTATACTCATGTCCTGCTTGTGGGTTTTGAAGAATTATCTGGTGTCTACTGTGCAAACAGAAAGCTGGCCTAGATAGACCTTTGGTCTGATGTAGCACAACTCATAACCATTCTGATGTTTCTAGGTGCTCCTCTTAATAAAATGGAAATTCTCTGTCTCTGTTAGATGATGACCTGAGAGCAGAATCTACAACAGCAGTGGGAAACTCTACAATGGCCAACAACTCAATAACAACACTCAGCATGGTGTCTGATTACAGCAGGCGGTAAGCCAAACTATCTGAAGGGCAAAGGTTTCCCACCATGACCAGCTGATGAATGGAACCCTACTGGCCTATACCTACAGCCAGCAAGTGCCCAGAGAAATGGCTTATCATAGAGGAAGCAGCTAAAGGTAAGTCAAGGTGATCCAGGCAATGCATGGGTAATCCAGAAAGTCCTTGGAAGCTGTAGGGAGATACAAGGTTTCAGCTAGTCCAGATTTCTTACATGAATCCAATGAACCAGATAACCAAACCAAGAGGAGGCATTAAATGTACAGTGTAGAGGTCAAGAATCCTAAGAAATACATGAGCATGGAGAGATCCTGTTAGAATGTTTGTGCTGGGGGTAATTTCCTGAGCATTTAGTGTTTTGTTTCCGAGTTCTTAATAAATTCTAAACAAGTCCTTCTGTCTTCTTGCAAGAAGTGTGTCAAAAGTCAGTTATGATAACTGTCTTAGAACATGCATTGGTTCACTGGAAGAATGACACCCATGTTAGAATGATCTGTTCTCTGGTCCCCTGTCTTGTTTATGCAAATTTTCCCTTTCTTTGGAAGGGAAAATCCTTTCTTTGGAAGGGAAAATCCTACAAAAATCTTAATGTATCAATAAAGCTTTGTCCATCTGACTAGACAACAGAGTCTCAGAAGATGTTCTTTCTTGGCCATGAATAATTGTGTGACTGTCCTCCATTACCAGAAGCCCCTCCTCTTTGTCAGGAAGCCCCTCTTCAGATTCCAGAGGGTGAATTCTGACATCTAAGAATCCTGAGATTTGTAGTTTTATGAGATATTTAAAATATTCTTCTAGAGAATGCTTCACCAAACTACAAATCCCAGGATTTCATGAAGAAAGCTATGGCAATTAAAGTGGTAGCAAAGTGATGTAATTTTGCAGTGTGAAAGAGAGCTAAGTAAGCCTTCCAATTTTGGAATCTACAGACAAGGGAGGGATTTGCAGGACAATTGTCACAGGGAAAGACATGATGAAGACCCATCAGCAAGCAAAAGTTGTACAGTCCAGGGGCCCTTTCATACTACAAAATTGTAGCACTTATGTTGTTTCTGACTTATGTCAACTCTTATTATTGGGCTTTTGGGGCCGGGGAGTTTTAGTTTAGATGCTTAGAATTCTCAGCCAGAGAACTCTAGTGCCTCCCCAAACTACAAATCCCAGGAATCTACAAGATGTTGCTATGGCAATTAAAATGAAATCACAGTACTATAAACTGGAAGTGTGAAAGCGCCCCAGGAAAAACTCTTACCCCCTTAATTCTGCTGAATGTTGACATTCGACCTCTAGAAGTACAGATCGTTGTTTCCCAGGTACTGTTTTGCCTATTGAAGGTATTTTTTTAAAAAAATTGCTTTGAAATTAGCTGTAAGCGGCTTGCTTTTGAACTCCATTTCACCCCTAGAAGAACAACAGCAGTGCTGGTTGCCAACTCAGGATCTATGAAGGCAGAGACAAAGGATGCCCAAAAGGAATTTCTCACCTAGTGAGAGTCAAATGTGCTAAAGGCAAGGAAGCACCAAGTGAGAAACCTTGAGAAAATAGCATGAGGGAGAGACAACTCCAGGCAATGGCAAGAGATAAAACAATATGTCACTTTCATTCAAATAGGAGCAAAGATGGCAAAAAACAACAACAAAAAAATCTAGGGCATTGTTTGAAGGTCTACAAACTGAATGTTTCTACCGTAGAGAAAGAGGAAGATAAGCTGGCATAGCTAGAGTTCATAAAAGTTGCTTTTTGGACTGCAACATCCATAATCCCTCCGCCACAGTGAGTTAGAATTACAGAACCAAAAGGGGCTCCAAGGGCCATCTAGTTTAATCCCCTACCTCTGCAGGAACTCACTGCTAAAATACTCCTGAGAGGTGGGACATGGTCAAGCTGGAGCAAGTCCAGAGGAGGGCGACCAAAATGGTGAGGGGCCTGGAAGCCATGAAGCCCTATAAGGATAGACTTAGAGAGCTGGGTATGTTTAGTCTGCAGAAGAGAAGGTTCAGAGGGAACATGATAGCCATGTTTAAATATCTGAAGGGATGCCATGTCGAGGAGGGAGAGGGCTTGTTTTCTGCTGCTCCAGAGACCAGGACAAGGAGCAATGGATTCAAGCTGCAGGAAAGGAGATTCCACCTGAACCTCAGGAAGAACTTCCTGACAGTCAGGGCTGTCCGGCAGTGGAATATGCTGCCTCGGAGTGTGGTTGAATCTTCTTCTTTGGAGGTTTTTAAGCAGAGGCTGGATGGCCATCTGTTGGGGGTGCTTTGAGGGTATTCCTGCATAGCAGGGGGTGGGACTGGATGGCCCATGTGGTCTCTTCCAACTCTATGATCCTATGATTGAGTCTCAGTTTATCATTACTTGTGTGCTTGCTGTGCCCATTTCTTGAGACAGCAGATCTGGCTACAGTGACACAGGCCTGATTACATCTTGGTTGGACTACTGTAACGCACTCTACATGGGGCTGTCTTTGCAAACTGTTTGGAAACTTCAGCAGGTTCAAAATGCAGCAGTGTCATGAGCCAGGCTGAGCAGGAGGCTGAACAGGCTGCTGATTCAGATGGGGACTCTGAGTTGGACATGGAGGAGGCCTTGGAGGGAGAGGGGGTTCCTGCAGAGGCAAGAGAGGGGCCTGCCAGCGATTCCCCAGCTGACCCAGGGCTGATACCTACAGCAGAGGAGTCCAATGCTTCTGGCTCGACAGAAGCTGCTGCTTCCGACTCCAGCCCGGAGCTTGCAGCAGACTCTCCCCCCACATTCCTCCAGAGGCGGCTGGAAAAGGTGGCGGTTCGTAAATCAAAACGCCTGCTAGAGAAGCAGCTGAGATTAGAGGGCCTTCAGCTGCAGGCCAGGTCAACGGACACTTGATCAGCCCCAGCTGGGCTGAAGACTATTTAAGGCAGACGCTGGGGGGAGTTCAGGTACGGGGCAACAACATCATTCATCCGTGACTCTGCGTCCTGTCCAAGGGCTTGATATTTCTGAGTTCTTCTGCCTTCGTTCATTTTGGGTGACGTAACCTCCTTTTACTTTATGGCCTTAGTTATTGCCTGTGTTTGCTTTGGGTGCTGTAAACCCTTGATTAATTTGCAGTCTGCTCATTAAAAGGCCATCAAAACTCCAGTTGCCACCTCTGTGTTGCTTGGTCTCCACTTGACATTGACAAGCAACCAGAATGCTTACTGGGAATAGTTACAAGGAACACATAACCCACTTGCTGAAACAGCTTCACTGGTCACTTGTTTGTTTCCAGGAACAATTCAAAGTGCTGATCATGACCTATAAAGAAGCCCTATAAGGCTTAGGTCCAGATGATTTGAAAGATCCTATCTCCCTATACAAACCTGCCAGAGCCCAAAGATCTGCAGAAGGCTTTTTCTCAGTCCCACTACCGTTCCAGGCTCGCATGGCGAGGACAAACCTGAGCCTTTGTATTTGTGCTAGGTAGCATCCTATGCAAGTTTTGTTTGGGCACGAACTGACAAATCAGAATCCCTAATTTGTTTTAAAGTTCAGTGTCGGCAGCGTCCAGTGGTGACTGGTGGTTCTAATGTCAGCAGAGCAGTAAATCCACCTCAGGTTTTAATTCAGGCATTAAAGGAGCTCTCCAAGGCGCTGAATTCTATTTCTAAATAGCTTTCAGCACCTTGGATATCCCCCCTGGACACAGGAACCGCCAGCCACCCATGTCAAATTCTGAATTGGTTGAATTAGTGGCTCAAACTCATAATGGTTACTTCTTGCTACAGGATCAAGCTGGGGTGGGAGGCTTTTATTCAATAGGTAGCATTCCTGTATTTTCTTGATACAGGAGAAACCTGTTAACAGGAAGAGGACTCTAAGGGTTAAAGAGGAGTGTCTGGATGCTCTGTTGAATATCTGGAAGTGCTTTTCCATATTGATTTTTCAAAGGAGGATGAGATGGTTGCGGTCCCTCGCAAGAAGCGATGGAAGGTGGTGGATAGCAGAACAGTAAAAAACTTAGCAATTAAACCTGCAGTGGCTCCGAAAGGCTACACGGTGAACAGATTTCTTTCGCAGCAGAAAGTAAAAGCTAAAACAGACCTCTGATGGAAACTGAGCTTAAACATCTATCAAAAAGGTAAGCATCCAAATATTTGGAAAGATATATGGGTACACATCTGTTCTCTATGGTGTCCAATATGGCAGTTGTCTTCCCATACCCCCACATCATGCTTAAGGAGACAAAATTATTTTAAAATTCCCTTGGCGTATAGTATCTGGGTCTCACCTTCAAACAAAATCCAGGGGTCCCAAGTCAAAAGCCACGGAGGTACCAGTGTCAAAACAGTCCATGGTCAAGTGAGCTGTAAATCAGAGACCAGTTTCCAGCCAAGTTGTCATAGCTGGTTGTTAACAATCTGAAGGCTGTAAATCTGTTAGACATATTTGACTGAAGTTGTACTCAGCAAAGAGGGTGATGAATACAACCTTCTTTATATAAGTAGCAAGTTCAGACAAAACCTATCCTCAGAAGTATTTAGGAAAAGCGTTCCTCTCTGTGCTCCTCTCAGCATCTTGACTGCCGTTTTTTACTCTGTCTGCAGAAGATGGCCTGAGATTGGGAGGCTCCTCTTCATTTTCTGAACCAAACCTGGCTGGCTGAACCAAAGGAAGTCCTGGCTGGCTATTGGACATCTGGCACAGCTCCTCCAACAGTAGATCTGGTTTGTCTTCACTGGAAGATACGATATATGGCCACACTGCCTCTTCCCAAGGTCATAGTATATAAGGAGACGGACCACAAAGATCTAGAGATTCCCAATTCTGGGGTCTCTGTCCATCACTTTTCTTTTGCCTAGAACATTTCTATGATTCAGCTACAGGGAAGATTCAACACTGAGTCTGGCTAGTTATGTTTTATAGGGATGAGATCACCCCAAAGGGGCAAGGAGTGATGGGTTGATGGTTCTGTAACTCTTAGGCTTCCTTTTTCATGGGAAATCTAAGGCACCAGACTTCACAAGGATGTGCTTTTTCATTTGAAGAAATACAGGAGTCACATTGAAGCTCTGAAAAAAGAAAGATGAAATGATTCATACTGTGAAAAGTGGCTTGTACAGAGAGGAACAGGTTGCTTACCTGTAACTGTGGTTCTTCGAGTGGTCATCTGTGCCATCATACACTAGGAGCTTTAGCGCCTGCGCGGTAGCGTTCGGAAACTTCTAGAGCTTGTTCGCTTGGCGGGAACCCCTCCCCCACGCCGGTACTGCGCATGCTCCTCCCGCCGAGCAACGGTCTCTCCTCAGTTCTGTCGTCCGCCGTAGAACCTACAGGGACCTGAGAAAGAGGGGAGGAAGGGCGGGTGTGTATGATGGCACAGATGACCACTCGAAGAACCACAGTTACAGGTAAGCAACCTGTTCTTCTTCTTTGTGGTCTCTGTGCCTTCATACACTAGGAGACTGTGTAGCTTACCGGTCGGACGGCGGGTCAGGTCCTACAGCACGGAAGCCAACACCTCACGTCCAAACCGGGCATCTCTGCGCGACCGGCAGTCGAGCCTGTAGTGGCGCACGAAGGTCGACGGTTGGGACCAGGTCGCCACACGGCAGAGTTCATGCAGGTCAACTCCTCGCAGGAGGGCCGCAGAAGTAGCCACAGCTCTGGTGGAGTGGGCTCGAAGCAGGACTGGCGGAGGCTTCCTCGCGAGCTCATACGCCAGTTCAATAGTCCTCACCACCCACTTGGAGAAGCGCTGGGTGGACACTTTTAGGCCCCTCCGACGTCGCCCATAGCA
>CAOLHI010007519.1:0-12290 GCA_948474755.1 Ctenosaura bakeri
ATTGCTATTAAACTGATTTCCCTTTTTCCTACTTACCTTTTAGATTGACTTTCTTTAAACTACACACTATGTATAAATAATAACCAAGCCATTTTCTAAACCCATTTCAAAAGGGCATTTTTAAACAACCCCCACCATTCCTTCATCCTGTCAGGGAAATACCTATTACTGTAATGGTAAGCTTAAAAGGGTCAGCCCATGGTCCTTTGTGATTTGCCTTTTAGTCAAAAGGGGTACAAATGTGTTTAGCCAACATGGCATAGAGGCTGAGCATGTGAGGAGGACTGTGGGAGTTTAAAGGGGTCTGAATCCCCATTTAACCAGGGGAAACCCACTAGGTGGGCAAGTCACACTCTCACACACTCAGAGGAAGGCAATGGCAGACCTCCCCGAATAACCTCCTGCCAAGAAAACCTTGAGATAGAGTCACCTGAAGTTGGAACTGACCTGAAGAATATAACAACACATTCAAAGAGATGGCTGGAGACATTTTGGTGCCCCCACTGGGGGCCTTTTTCCAGGGTTTTTCCCCAGCCAGGCTGTTCCCCCCCTTTTTTCATTTTTTTTGTTTTTTGAAGGGTTTTTCCCTACCCTTCTTCACAAAGCAGAACTCAATGTGCTACATTAAAATGCATTAAATAGTACAATTAAAACACAAACCAAGATCAGATATTAAAATTAAATTAAAACGGGTGGACAAGTGTGGCTCACCAGATGCTTTTTGGATTGCTCCAATCCCAAAAAAAATGCCTTGCCCCTTCCTTGCTGACTAGAGTCACGAAAATTTTGAACCCAATAGCATTTAGAGGACCACAGTTGCCCACTCCTGAATTAGAGCCACAATTTCAACTTTTTTTTTGGGTTATTTCCTTGACAGCCCAACTTTCTCCCGATAAACGACCAATGAAGAAGCACAAAAAAAAAACCTTTACTAAGGAATAGGGAAAGGGTTTTTTAACAGAATTTCTTCCACAGCAAACAAATGGGGGAGGCAGCTTCCAATAAGAAAGCCTATGGTGTTCCAGATGTATGTTTTCAATTGCCAACTATTCCACCTCCTGCAAAAGGGATGGTGGAAGGGAAAACAGCACACGGGTACTCTCAGCCAAATGTCTGCCCAAATATGTCACTCCTTTTCTTCCTTCCTTCCCCTTCAAAATTACTGTTCTTAAATCTGCTTTTACATTTCTTTAAAATGGAGGGCCTTCAGTGCAATGGACTGTATTGCTCACTTGCCCCAAAAAGAGAAGCAAGATGCAATTGTCTACTTCTTGAAAAAAAAAAAGGGAAAAAAAGAAAAGTGTCTGGCTTTTTTTACCCAACAGAGGAGAGCTCCACACGAATCTCTGTGGACAGCAATTTCTTCCCCCTTCCTCGGCAGAAAAGGAAAAAGACCTTTTTTTCCCCACTTCATCAACCCAGACAGCCAGACAGCAAGATATGGGAGATGGCCCCTTTTGTATTTTTAGGATATAAATCTACTCCCCTACATAAAGGGGAGGTGGGTGTGACGTAACTGATGAGCACTGGCCTTCTTTTTCCACCGCAAGGGCAAGGAGGGGGGGGGGCCCACTGGCATATGGGGGGAGGGGGGGGAGTTCTAGAAGAGCAGCTCTCTTTTAACCCATCCAAAGAGGGCGTTTTGGTGGGAGAGGCCAGGGAGGGGAACAGGGCTCGTCATGCTTTTGCTGTGAATCATTGGAACATTTAGAGCAAGAACTGGAAGATTCAGGGACCCTGACTAATCATTGCCTACCTCCGCAACAAACTCCTTTGCAGCAAGTGTCATCTCTTTAGGTTTCCTTTTTTTAGGTGGAAGGTGCTTAAGGGCCTCCCCATGTTCTGCCTCCTTACTTGCTTTTTTTTCCTTGCCCGGGCAGCGGCACCCCAGAAAAGGTCCTGAAATGCAAGGAGATAAAAAAGGCCCTTTTCCGACTGGTTAGGCAAAAATATTTGGGAAGAAAATGTCAACTTAACTAGCTTGCCCTGTGAGGAGATAAAAAGGCATGGACTGCCTTGAGGCTCAAAAACCAAGGCCGACCCCCGCTTGCCTGCCTGAGCACTTGGAGTATTTGGATCTGAGCATCAACCCCTTGCCTGAAATTTTTTAAACCTCCTTTGGCTTACCCTGCCCATGTTGCAGGTGCTGTCCCTAAGACAGAATGAAATTCAACAAGTGACATGGGAGGCCCCCGGGCCCCAAACAGCCTCCAGTTACTGGATCTGACTTCAACCGGTTGTCCTCTTTTTGGAGTGCAAACCTCCCATGATAAATCTCAAATGGCTCTCTCTGGCTGGGAATCCTTTCCCGAAAATCCAGCCCATGGCTTTCGCCTGCTATCCTCAGCTGCAGTTCCTGAATCTGTCTTCCACTTGGCTAGGAAAGGATGGCCAACAAGGGATCAGGGAAAAATGCCTTTGCCATGCACTTGCGGCATGTTGGGACTCCAGCAGTTTGGTGGAAGTGCTATCAGTGTGCTGGACCTGGGGCATGACCTTTCTGGAGAGAAAATAAAATGCCCAAAAGTGGTCAGGAAACATCATGTCTCATCAAATGTGGGGGGAGGGGAAAAAAGAGGGCAGTGGCTTTAAGAATGTCTTTGTTTTGCCAAGAGAAACAAGGCTGGAGAAAAGGGGAAAACTAGAACTGCATTTGATTTGCAGACACATCAGATTAAAAATTAAGCATTTTGATACCAATTCCCCTGTTGTGGCTATATCTTACAGAATCATAGAATTTATAGTTTCATGACATATTTGGGCTTTCTACCAGAAAGCTCTAATTGCTTCCCAAACTACAAACCCCAGGATGCCATTGGATGCGGGCCCCGGCACTTAAAAAGGAATCATAGGATTATAATTACAGAGCAAGAAAAACCTCAGATTGCATTCAAATGTAAAAGTCTGAGTATAACATGAAAACTGAAATGAAAAAGCTTGGGTGAATTTTTAAATTGGGGGGTTTCCCCCCCCCCGTTTGACTGATGATGTGCATTTGTTTGTGTGTTTTGAAATTTCTAGACAAAAAAACTGGAGCTTTTACTAAACATAAAATTTGAAAAATTTAAACAAAAAAATATCTGGACTAAATACATTTGCTGGGTCATAAATCTGTGTCCTACTAAATATAAATTCAGTTGTTGATAAAATTAGTACTAAATGCATCTCACAACCCTTTGGAACACTAACAGCACAATACTATGCTTGTATAGTAAAAAGATCATTGGTTTCAGTTAGTTTATTAAGAAAATGCATGCAAGATTACAACCTAAATGTTTACTTTTTTAAAAATAATAATGGTTATAGTTATTATTCATTCCCTAAGGAGTCCAACAGTGCAAATCTATGCATCTACCAGTGAGGCTTTTTCCCAGGAAAGTAAATTAAGAATTTAAAAAAAAAAGCTGTTGTGGCTAATAAATTCCACAAGGGTTATAAACTGTCTTTAAAATGAATTGTTGTTGTTGTGTGCCTTTGATTGTTCCCCTTTTTAAAACCCTATCATGGGGTTTTCTGGGGGTTAGAGTGTGTGATGAGTCCAAGGTGCCCCCTGGGTTTCTATGGCCAGGGGAAAAACACTGCTCTCCAGGGTTGTATCTTAATTACCATGCCACACCAGCTGTTATTCAAAGTATTCTTGCTTTAAATGAAACATTTTTGTATATGATGACCTAAGTAGAGGAAAATCAAAAACTGTTTTGCCTATCATAGTTCAGAACCTTTGTGGTCCATAATTTGTCCACTAACATCCTCCATTCCACCTGGTTGTCCTTTAGCAAATTGTTTTTTAGTAAACTGTTTTTACTTTTTCCCATTATTGGAAACAGAATTTATCATGATGATGCTGTAATCAAGGCACATTGGTATGGTAGGCTTGGGGAAAACATGTGATGTTTTTAATTTCCCTTTGGCACCAGCCAGACTGGCCAGTGGTGGGAGACAGTGAGCATCTGGAGGCCCACAAGTCCTTCACCCCCCAGTGGTGCTATGTACACCATTTGGATTTAATATGCTTTGATTGCAGGCCTCCATTTACTACCCACCCTAGCTATGAAGTATAGGGCAGGCTAAACCCCCAAATTGCCCAAAAATAGACTGAGGAACACTGAGGATATAGGTAGGGAGGTGAAATAATTTTTTAAAGGGTGCCTCACATGAAACATCATCTGAAATTCAATCAACAACAATTACATCAGAAGGAAATTTTAAACAAAGCATGCTCCTTTCTTTGCTTTTTCTATTTCCTGTGAGTTTTAACATAGAAGAACTGGGCTAGCTCAAACATTTTGCTCAGGCAGAGTAAAAAAAGGCAAAAAAAAGGGAAAAAAAGGGAAAAAAAGGAAGGAAGGAAGGAAGGAAGGAAGGAAGGGAAAGGGAAAGGGAAAGGGAAAAGCAGGCAAGCCAGTCCCGGATCTAGTCCAAGCTTTAAGGGTGCCAAGATGCTGAATCCTATCTCTTCCCACCCCCAAATAAGCTTAGATTGCTCATTTAAAAGTTGGACTTCAATCTAGAGCACAGTCACTGCACTACTGCATTAGCCATCAGCTGCCACTTCCCTCCTCCCTTTTTCCAAAACAATTGCTAAATAAACCACCCCATTGTTTTGGCACCTGAAACAGAAAATGTCAAAAAGGGCCTTTCCCATTCCCGGAAGAAAAAAACAGTGTAAACAAACAAATAAATGACAGTTGCTTCCCTTTTATGTTACTCCCAATATCTTCTGCTTATGGAGGGTCACCTTTAGGACACATGGTAAAAATGAAAATTTTTTTAAAACCATCCTCCTTCAGGGTTTTTTATTTTTCTGCTGCTTCTATAGACCAAGCTAATAAAATAAATAGAGAACATCAATGTTTTCTTTGCTCAAACTTTTGTTGTTGTTGTTGTGTGCCTTTAGCCATTCCCAATGTGTGGCAGCCAAGGAAACCATCACAGGGTTTTGTTGAAAAGATTTGTTGAGAGGGATTCCTTTGCCTACCCTTGAAGCTGAGATGGTGTAACTTGTCCAAGATCATCCAGTTGGTTCCCATGGGAGCAGGGATTCAAACCCGGGCTCAGAAATCCCCCTCAAACCACTACACCTTGATTGTACTTTAAATCCCTTCATTCCTATTCTGAGGGTATTAAAACAAGCTATGCCCCTTCAGAGGGCTAAAAAAAACTCTTCATAAGAAGCATGCTACTAGGATCTCAGATTCCTTTGCATTGCTTTCAGGAGAAATCTTAGTCTTAGACAACTCCTTTAAAGTTCCCACAAAAACCAGAATGGATTCAGTACCCAACTACATTAAAACCAGCAGCCCCCACTTACATGTAGCCTGGAGACTCCAAAATTTTTTTTGAAGGATACAAAGTAGGGGCAACTCAGTTTCTTTTCACAGATGGCATCATATTCAGCGCTTGGGGGAAATACTTTGTTGAATCCCATGGAGGGGAAATTCTGGGGAAATTTGTCCAAAAAAAATTTTTCTAATGTTCTAAAAATATTTCAGAGCATGTTGTGTGCACACAAAAACAGCTGTACTTTTTTATAGTGTGGAGCACTAGTGGCATGGACATACAACCTGTATTGTTCAGAAATTTTTCACAAAGAGATAGTAGTTCCCAATTCTTTATTTTAAAATGTATTTCAATGTGATTGTTTAATTTTTGAATTTATTTAAAAATACTTGCTACTATATGTATGGTTAAACACCTTGTATATTAATAAAACCCTTATTAAGAAAGCACAAGCCCTAAATCCTGTAGGTATTGAATAAGAAATGAGCAGGTAAAAAAAAGACCTTGGAAAGGTTATGGGATTCTTTCTTCCTTTTAACTTTGGGCCCTGACAAAAAATTTTTGAGAACTCTCCAGTATCTGCTGAAAAGGGTGTAGCAAAATGCTTGCCAAAGAGGTGTGAGTTATAAATGACTACACAGTAAGAGTTAAACCTTTCTGTTACCACATCCAGGCATGCCCTAAACTATGGGCCTTTGGCCTTGTTTCTGTAAATGCGTGGATACTTTTTTGAACTACTTCTTCCAAATAGCTTCTAAGCTATATTTTTGATGATCAAGAGCAAAAACCTCCTTGTCTCAATGTTTGTAGCAGAAGGGGCTTCTTGAAACACTACTGAAATCAAGATGACTGGAGAATCTGAACTTTTTGTGAAATGCTAGAGGGTTTATAGGGCAGGAAGAAAAGTCTGTGGAAGCACTGAGACTTCCAGTTCTTTTTGTTTTGATCTTACTTGCATATTCATTGTTTTGCATCCAAACTCTCCCTTGAGATACCCTGGGTTCCCCTCATTTTGCCCCCCTTGTGTTCTTCCTCTTCCTGCTCCCACCAATCACCCATCACATTTAGACTTAGCCAACATTTCAAAAAATGGGCTTTCACTAATTTTTACAGAAACCTTTTAAATTATTATTGGGGAGTTACAGTCAAAAGGTTAAAGTGTTTTAACAATACTACACTAGTTAAAAATTAGATTCATTTTCTTTTATTGCTAGCATTCTTCTTTCTCATGCTTGATCTCTATTGAATGTGCTGTCCTGGGAACAGTTGCTAAGTTTCTTGGTGGTGGCCATCTTAACTAACTCTGAGATAACACAGATAGTATGTTTCATTTTGGGAAATACTGTTTTAGTTTAAACTGAACTGGAGCACAGAAATTAAAAAGTCCCTGTAAGTACTGGGAGTTCTGTTTACCCTGACTTCTGGGGGTCCTGTGGGGGACACCTTGATTTGCTCCAAGTTGTAAAGGTTGGGAAGTTAGCGGAGCACTGGCATTAGCAAAATGAGGGGCAGGGTAACCCAGCAGATTTTACCCAACTTTATGGGGTCAGGCCAAGCAAAAGCCAGACAAATGTACCAAATAAATGAATTTTGTTAAATGAATGTAGTACCACGCAATCATGCACACATGCTCCTTCCTATTGAGAAGGAAAAGAGGTGCAAAATGGATAGGGGATATAGCAGAGGGAACGTAGAGGTGGTGATACTGCATCTCTCCGGAAGTCTTTGGTCTGGGAAGTGGTGAGAAGAACAGGGCTCAGCGAAAAGACAGGTGAGGGGATCACTCAACTAACAGAGTGCTGGTCTGCTAGCGTGGTTGAGAGTTCTTTGAAGAGACCCTCAAAAACTAGGACTACTTATAGGGCAGAAGGTACCTTGAGGGCAGGCCATCTCCCAGGAAGAATAATGGCCAAATCAAAGGAAGGAATGCCATACAATGGCAAGTGGATTGCAGTATTGTTTCAAGTAGGGTTGCAGTTAAAAGTTTCGGATTTTTCCAGAGTCAAAGTTGCTCAACCTGGGGAAAACATGCTAATCCTCTCAAGTTGGCTGCTCTTGGCTGAGGACCCTTTGTTTACATAGATTTGCACAGTTTGAGGTCTCTTTGGGCTACGTGATTGGGGATTTTCCTGGTCTTGACCTTGTTTTGGCCGCTCAACCTCTTTGCCTACGTGCCCATCTGGGCAACCTCTCTGGCATGGTGAGCATATTTGATATCAAATTTATAGTCCCCAAGATAGGGTATGCCAGAGGGGTAACAGTTCCTTGGGAATACTTCAGAATGGGAAAATGTCATACAAATCTCCAAACAAAACAAAATAACCAGAAAAGACAGAAACAAAACCAGGAACTTTCTAGTTTTCCTAGTCTGTCTGTCTGGATGGGAGTTAGATTCAAAGAGGGGTGTCAAGATAAAAGAAAAGAGCTAGTGGGCTGCAGAGGAGCTCAAGCACCTTGAACAGGAGTTCACAAATCCATAAAATACTTTAGTTCTAGAAGTGTTCCTGCATAGTTCCAGATGTTCTTTCACTAGCATATTTCTTGAGACTCAGTTCCACTTTTCTTAGGTAGTTTTCTAGGGCAAGGAATTAATAAAACATCCCTTCTGTGTGCAAAGAACCACTTTCTCCATATCAAAAAGTCTGGTTGGATGCAATCCATTATTTTTCTTTTCTTAGAACTAAATTACTGCTGGCCTTGATCCACCTTTGTAAGCACTATATTCCTTCCCAGAGAAAACAGCAGCCTTCAGCTAAGGGCTCCTTCAAACTATTCAAAAAGATCAGATTTTTTAAACACATCCATCTGACATTCTTTTTTTTCACCTGGAATTCTGGGCTAGCTGTAGAATGAGGTTATTTTCTGTCCTGGAAGTTTCTGACATAATCTAGGGTAAATGTCACAGGCCTGTAGACAACATCCTGGCTCCTCCTGCTATATTTTTAGGCAGTTCCCTTGAAAGAAGGGGTGGGGGAAAAAAAAGGGGGGTTTTCCGGGGGTGAGGAAAAAAGGGCCCCCCAAAACCGGGAGGGGCATTTAAATTCCCGGGGGAAAAAATTTTTTTGGGGGGCCCCAAAAATTTTTTTTTTTGGGGGGCCTTAAAATTTTTTAAGGGAAAATAATGGCCAAAAAAAAGGGGAAAAATTTTAAAAAAAAAATTTTTTTTTTTTTTTTCCAAAAAATTTTTTTTTTGGGGAAAAACCCCCGGGAAAAGTTTTTTTTCTTTTTTGCCCGGGGGGTTTTTAAAAAATTTTTTTTTCCCCGGGGCCCAAAAATTTTTTTTTTCCCCCCCTTTTGGGTTTAACCCTTTTTTTTGGGCCCGGGAAATTTGGGGGTTTTTTTTTTAAAATTTTTTTAAAAAAAAAAAAAAAAAATTTTTTAAAAAAATTTTGAAAAAAAAAAATTTCCCCAAAAAAAAAAAACAAAAAAACCAAACTTTTTTTTTCCCCCCTTTTTTTTAAAAAAAAACGGGGGGAAAAAAGGGGAAAAAAAATTTTCCCGGGGGGGGCCCCCAAAAAAAAAAAAAAAGGTTTTTTTTTTTTGGGGGGGTTTTTTTTTTCCCCCCCAAAAATTTTTTTTTTAAAAAAAAAAGGGGGAAAAAAAATTTTTTAAAAAACTTTTTAAGGGGGTTTTGGGGAAAAAAAAAAGGGGGATTTAAAAAAAAAAATAAATTTTTTTTAAAAAAAAAGGGGGGGTTTTTTAAAAAAAAATTTCCCCGGGGGGGGGGGGAAAAAATTTTTTTTGGAAACCAAAAAAAAACCCCCAAAAAAAAAAATTTTTTTAAATTTTGAAAAAGGGGAAAAATTTTTTAAAAAATTTAAAAAGGGGGGGAATGGGAAAAGGGGGTTTTTTAAAAACCCCAAAAAAAAAAAAAAAAGGGGGGTTTTTGGGGGGGGAAAAATTTTTAAAAAAAAAAAAAACCCCCTTTTTTAAAAACCCAAAAATTGGGGGGGGGGGGGGGGGGTTTTTAAAAAAAACCTTTTTTTGGGGGGGGGGGGGGGTTTTTGGGGGGGGGTTTTTTGGGGGGGGGGGGGGGGTTTTTTAGTTTAAAAAAAAAAAAAATTTTTATAAATTTTTTTTTTAAAAAAAGGGGGGAAAAAAAGGGGGGAAAATTCCTTTTGGTTTTTTGGGGTTTTTTTTAAAAAAGGGAAGTTTTTGGGGGTTTTGGGGGGGGGAAAAACTTTTTTTTTTTAACCCTTTTTGGGTTTCCCCCCCCCCAAAAAAAAAATTTTTTAAAAAAATTTTTTTTTTTTTTTTAAAAAAGGGAAAAAAGTTTTTTTTTGGGGTTTGTTTTTTTTTTTTTTTTAAAATTTTAAAATTTTCCCAAAGTTTCCCCCCCCCTTTTTTTGGAATTTTTTAAAAAAAAAGAAAAAACCCCCGGGGGGGGGGGGGGGAAAAGGGGGAAAGGGGAAGGGGAAAAAAGGGAAAAGGAAAAAATCCCCCCAAAAAAAAATTTTTTATTTAAAAAAACCCCCAAAAAAAAGGGAATTTTAAATTTTTTTTTTAAAATTTTTTTTTGGTTTTTTCCCCTTTTAAAAAAAAAAACCCCCCCCCTTTTTTTTTTTCCCCTTTTTTTTAAAAGGGGGGGGGAAAAAAAAAGGGGGCCCTTTTTTTTTGGGGGTTTTTCCCCGGGTTTTAAAATTTTCCCCCAAACCCCTTTTTGGGGGGCCCCCACCCCCCCCGGGTTTTTGTTTTTCCCCCCCCAAACCAAAAATTTGGGGGGGTTTTCCCCCTTTTCCCTCCCCTTTCCCCATTTTTTTTTTTTTAAAAAAAAAAATTTTTTTTTTTTTAAATTAAAAAAAAATTTTTTTTTTTTTTGTTTTTTTTGGGTTTTTCCCCCCCCCCTTTAAAAAAAAAAATTTTTTTTCCCTTTTTTAACCCCCCCGGGGGGTTTTCCCCCCCCCCAAAATTTTAAAAAAGGGCCCCCCCCCAAAAAAAAAACCCCCCCAAAAAAACCCCTTTTTTTTTTTTCCCCCTTTTTTTTAAAAAAAAAAAAAAAATTTTTTTTTTTTTTTTTAAAAAAAAAAAGGGGGAAAAAAAATTTTTTAAAAAAAATAAAAAAAAAAAAATAAAAGAAAATAAATTTTTTTTAAAAAAATTTTTTTTAAAAACACTTTAACCTTTTGACTTAACTCCCCAATAATAATTTAAAAGGTTTCTGTAAAAAATTTGTGAAAGCCCATTTTTTTTAAATGTTGGCTAATTTTAAATGTGATGGGTGATTGGTGGGGGGGCAGGAAGGGAAGAACACAAAAAGGGGGGGGAAAATGGAAAAGGGGGGAAAGGGGTTTTGGGAAATTTGGAAAAACAAAAAAAATCAATTTTGCAAGTAAGATCAAAACAAAGAGAACTGGAAGTCTCAGTGCTTCCCAGTTTTTTCCGGGCCCGTATAAACCCTCTGGATTTCACAAAAAGTTCAGATTCTCCAGTCATCTTGATTTCAGTAGTGTTTCAAGAAGCCCCTTCTGCTACAAACATTGAGACAGGAGGTTTTTGCTCTTGATCATCAAAAATATAGCTTAGAAGCTATTTGGAAGAAGTAGTTCAAAAAGTATCCACGCATTTACAGAAACAAGGCCAAAGGCCCATAGTTTAGGGCATGCCTGGATGTGGTAACAGAAACAATTTTACAAGGATCACAATGCATGAAATTCTTTTGTTCCTGTCATATATATACCAGAGGGGGGGAATCTCTGAACTTCCAGATGATGTTGGATTCCAGCTCCCACTATCTGTAGAACCTGAGTTTTCATGAGCACCTGGAGGGTCCCACGTTCCCTGCCTCAGGTTATATGAACAGAAAGGTGGAGTTGGACCTGAGGCATGTTTGGTCCTGATACCAGTTCTGTACCCCCTTTTTAAAATCAGTGGAATTTGCTTCCAAGGAAACGTGTACTATTATGCTGTTTAATGCCTGTATGCATTATTTGCCACAGACTGTTATGTTGTTGATTAATTATGGCAGTATTCTGGCTTTTAAAAAGTCTACGGTTCTTTGTGTTAGTTCAAAATTTAAAGTCTACTGTTACTTTTAAGAAAGTTATACAAAATAAGAATGCTAAGACAGCAGAAATAAAACAGGTTGTATAGGCTCGATAGTAACATTTGCATAGTCATTGTATGTACATTTTGTGCAATGTTAATTATAGGTATTTGCATACATTCTACTTTTTGATTTTTTCCCCCAAGTAAATATATAATTGAGGTTTGTTTGTTTAATTGTTATTTTAGGATATTGTTACATCTCACCATTTTTTTTCATCAAAAGTTTTTTATAAAGTCTTCCCAAAGATTTGGAGAGCAGGGGATATTTTTCATAGCTTAATAATCCATTTCATGTTTAAATGTAAACAGGCTGTTTTTTCAACTTGTTGGTATATTTTTAAAAAGTTTTGCTGGCTTTTGATTGTTTTAGACCTCTTTCTGTCTTTTTAAAAAAGTTTGACTTCTAAGATCTTTTCTAAGAAATTTCAAATAGTTTTGAGATTTTTTTTCCAAAATTTTTAAAAAACACATTGAAACTGTTTTTGTAGAGAATCAATTCCCAAAATACTAACAGAATTTTAAAATTATTCCTGTGCAACTAGGGGTGTTTTTGGTCAATTCCATGCTTTAATTGCAAAATCTATTTTTTAAATTTTTATTAAAGTTTTGCCACTTTAATTTTACCTGTGTGATTGTTTTATCCTTTACAGTGCTCTCAGCTGTGTTCGGTTCTGGGCACCACAGTTAAGAAGGATATTGACAAGCAGGAAATGCAGAGGAAGCATCCAAAATGGGAAAAGGTCTCAAAAACAAGCCCTATGAACAAAGGGTTTGAGAGCTGGGTGTGTTTTCCTGAGAAGAGAAGTGGGAAATGGTATATCTAGAAAATCTAGAACAAGGGGGGGAAAATGACCTTCCCGATGATGTTGAACTGCAACCCCCGCATTCCTTGCCTAGAAAGGGGTTCTCAGAGTTGTGTCAACAAAATTAGAGAGCTACAAAACACCCCTCTCTGATCAGGGGAA
>CAOLHI010007520.1:0-11898 GCA_948474755.1 Ctenosaura bakeri
ACAGACATTTTTACCCCTTCTTAAATTTTACACTGCAAAGTAACAATCACTAATCAGAAGTCTTGAAAAAGAAATCCATGTAGTAATATGACTATTGAATGTACAGCTCCATTTTTTTTCAGAAATCGATTAACACAAGAGTGCAAATGAGAAGGCAGCATTATGAAGCCCCATCTTATGTAGCCAACATCACACCTGTAAGACACCAACTCTTGTCCACGTCCTAGTATTTGGAGTAGCACAAAACAAACTTAGTCCATTTTCTGAATCAGTACTTCTTGTGTTCTCTGATGTGGGGGACTGGCTATTATTTCTTTTTTTCCAGTGTGCCAGGAACCACCACTATTTTTGCCACTGCTGGCTAGAATTGTGTCTTTCATTCTCCGGGGACCAGAAGCCAATGGCTCAGGGAACTGGCACCAAGCCAGAGACAACCACTTTGAGTAGCACTGTTACAAAAAAACACTCCTTCAATTATTTAAAGATAGCTGTCATGTATCTCTCAGTCTTCTCCAAGCTAAATGTAACCAGCTCCTTAAGCTGTTCCTCACAAGGTTTCCGATCCCTTTCACCATTTTGGTTGCCCTCTTCTAACACAATTTCCCGTGTGACAATAAGATCTTGCACTGTGATGCCCAGAACTGAACACACTATTCCAGGTGAGATATGACCAAGACAGAATAGTTTGTCTTCCTGTTTAAACACTATAGTCCTGTTGATGCATCTAGAATTGCATTGGCTTTTTTTGGCCACCACATCCTACTGTTGACTTATGTTTCACTTGTGATGTCCTTAGATCCTTTCCCCATATACTGTTGCCAAGCAAGATACGATCCATCCTATATTTGTGTTTTTTTCCCCCCCATCTTTTTTTTTTTTTAAAGGGTTTTGGGCCCCCGTCTTCAATCTCTTAAGGTTGTTCTGAATCCTGATGCCCAAATTAGCTCCCCCTTCTAATTTAGTCACCTACAAATTCGATCAGCATGCCCTCTATTCTAGAATCTAAGACATTTTCTCTTCTGGATAAAGAATAACCATTGATGATTACTGTTTGGTTTGGTTCTTCAACCAATTAAAATTACCCCAGAATAGTATCGTCTACTTCACATTTTAACAGCAGGTCTGCAAGAGTATTATGAGGCACCTTGTCAAAATCCTTACTGAAATTAAGATATACTATACCCACAGCATTTCTCTTATCTAATTCTAGGATTAGGTTCAAGTTCAAGATAGTTGACCCCCATCCTACCTCCTCCACCTTCTGGAGACTGAAATTGTTTGAAAACAAAATGGGGGAACTTTGTGGAACTCTTGGAAGAGTTTACTTCCAACACATACTGGGATATCGAAGTCTCAAACTTTCACCCCCAACAAAGGTAATAATTATTTCAATGGGCTACAGTTTGGAACTACAATTAGACAAACTTTTTCCTATATAGCATCTAGAAGTTTTTCTAGATGTAACAGCACAGAGACTACTTTGAGAGATACCATGCTCTCTGCCAAAGAAAGGAGCAGTTAGGTTTACACAGGACAGGGACATCTAGATGTCAAGAGAAGTCACCCTTTTCTGTTGCTAATGAAATTGAAATGTTATTGCTGCTGTTGCTGTGTGCCTTCAAGTCATTTCCAACTTGTGGCAACCCTAAGATGAACCTATCATGGAGTTTTGGGGCTGAGAAAGTTTAAAACTCCTAATGTCACCTGGTGACTTTCTTTTTTTATTCTTTGTCTCTAGTCCTCAACATGGCCAATAAGGAAGTGGCCTCTTTCTGCACAGAAATCCCTCAATACTGTCTTAACTGACAGCATTTCAAACAGAAAGTAGGCCTGCAAATTAAAAATGAAAATTTACTTTTTGTTGTTCTGATTTTCCCGAAGGGATTGTCAAAAAAGGGGGCACAAAAAGCTTTTTTTGAAAATTTTCCCTTTTTGAAAAGGAAAACTTTTTTTAAAATGTTTGTGGGGCAAAAAAAAATTAAAATTACAGAAGGGGGATCCTACGCGTAAGAGGGGGTTGGGGTTGCAAAAAACCCACCAATAGGGGGAAAAAAAGATTAAAATCCCCCGGTTAGGTTTTTAATAAAAGGCAAATAAATTTTTAACCGGAAGGAAAAATTTTTTAACAGAAAAAATTTTGATTGAGGGGTTTTCACCAAAGAAAAAGCCAAACAAAAAAAGGAAAAAATTTTTCAAGGGTAAAATTGGAATCCATTAAAATTAAAAAGGTAAAAATTTTAATAAAGGGGAGGAAAATAAACTTTCTCCTGCCAAGAAAGGAGTTATTAACAAAAAGGGAATTAAGTAAGGGGATAAAAAAACCCCTTTTTAAGGGAAAATATTTATTGGGCTTCCCCTAAAAAAAAATTCAAACTTTTGAAACTTTTGCCCTTTATAGGGTTAAAAAAGTAACAAAAAATGTAAATGTTGATTCCCTACTTTCTGTTTAAATGGCATTTAAAAAGATTTTTTCTGGCAGAAAACCATTTCTTATTTCCATTTAACAGAAAAAGTTTAAAAAATCACCCCCCTTTTTTTTAAAATTTACCCCCCTATGAAGGCACAGGGGTTCCCCAAAATTGGAAAAGATTAAGGGAAAGCCAATAAATTTTTTTCTTAGAAAAGGAATGTTCCTTAATTAATTCCCTTTGGTTAAATAACTCCTTTCTTGGCAGGAGCAATGGTTTTTTTCCCCCCTTTCTTTTTACTTAAAAACTTCTAGTGTTATATTTTTGTCTAAATTTTTCCCTTTAGCCCTTGAATATAATTTTTCCTTTTTTCTGTTTGGTCATTTCTTTTGGGTAGATAAAACCCCCTTCCAAGAAAATTTAGGAGTCTTTTTTAACAATTTTCCTTCCGTGGAAAATTAATTTGCTTTTGTATATTGAAAAATCTAACCTGGGAAATTTTAATTCTTTATTTTCCACTATTGGGGGGTTTTTTTCAACCCCAAATTCCTCTTTCGCGTGTTAAAAAAGTTTGCAATATATTCCCCTAATATGTTTTTGGTTTCAAACAGTTTAAAAAAAATTTCCTGTTTCAATCAGGAAAATTTTTTTGAACTGCTTTTTGGCAACCCCTTCTTCCAAACTTTTAGGAAAGTGAGACATAATCAAAAGGAAAATTTTCAACCCTTTAAAATTTTTAAACCGCCAAAATTTAAAAAAAAAAAAAAAAAAAAAACCTTTGGGGTGTTCTTCGGAAAGAAAGGGGAAAATCTAAGGAATCACAAAAAAAAAAGGGCAGTTTTAAAGTGGTGGAAAAAAAAAAAATTCAAAGATAAAGGATTAGGGTTTGCGGGAAACAAACTTTCTGTCTTTAACCACCTTTTGTTCTTCTGGGCATACCAAACTTACACACTAATTGTCGGGGCCCTGGGAAAATCGGAAACCTTTAGGCACTTGGGGTGGTTACTTTAGCTTGGAGGCTGGGGTAAGAAAACTTTAAAAATTGGATTTTTTAACATGGTTTCAAAAAGGGTTTGTTCTGCTTTTCCATTCCTTTCCCTTGGCTTCTGTCCTGGGAATTAAAGAACATTCTTTTTTGCCTTTGGAAATTTGTTCTACCTGGAAAAAAAAATTTTTCTCCAAAAACAGAGAAAAGAAACTCAAATTTCAAAAAAACTTTTGTTTTTGTACTCCAAATCCCAAAATTACAAATTTCCTTTTGTTTTTTCTACAAAAATTTTCTTCTTCCCTTTTCCATCTTGTTATGACAAAAAATGGAAGTGCAATTAAAAGGAATATTACTCTGGGTTCCCAAAACCTTTTAATTTAAAATTCTCCTGAAATTAAATTTAAAATGTGGTTGGAAAAATAATTCCCCAAAAAAAGGAAAAAAGTACAAGCCTTAAAAATCTTTTTTAAACCAAAAAAAAACCTTTTCCCCTTTTTCTTCCCCTTCCTTTTTGGAAAATCTTTTTTTTTGAAAATGAACATCCAAAAAATTTTTACTTTAACCGGCAACTAGGGTTTTAAAATTTTTTTTATTTGCTTTAAAACCTTTCTTCTGACAGGGGTTTTTAAAAATTTTAAAAAATTAGAAAATTTTTTTTTGGTTTTAATGGATGATGCATGAATGTAAGTTTAAAATAAGTACAAATGGTAATTTGTGGGCCTTTTTTTCCCCTTTGCTTTTATGACATCAAATGCCCCATGGGGATATTGGGTGGGCATGCTCTGCCCACTTTTTTAAAATATTAAATGTAAAATGTGCACCAGGGCTGGAGTAAAGGGGGGGTGGGGGTTTGTCATTTTTCACTGAAGTGTCAGCATGCTTTGCCATTGGTGGCAGGAATTCTCTGTGGCTTTGTGTCTGAGTTTCTTTCCCACTACAATGTGACTATTAAACTTGAAATCGGTATTCCTTACATGCAAAACAGGCTCAAAACTGGAGCAACTGTTTATTTAATAATCAAATATAATAGCTTAGCTACCACAAAAGAAGTGGTTCTGAAGCAGAGCTCTAGTACCCTCCCCACAGTAAAAAAGCTGCCTCTATTGGTTTTCATGGCTTAAAAAATTAACAGCTTGAGAAGCAATTTGAAGGAAGAAGTAGGTGAATTCAGACCTAAGTGAAGTTCGGCCCAAAAATTTCCAATCCCAGGGGATATTAATTGCTTTGCAAAGCCTTGTAAAGACATCATTAAAAGTTTTTTTTGGGTCATACAAAAAGAAAAGCTAGCATGACCTCACTTTTCAAAAAACGGGTTTTACTGAATGTTAAATTAACAGATCAAAAACACTGAATTTATGTGGTCAGATTCTCTGTTTACAATTAAAGATAAAGGAATTTAAACAATCCTCCCAGAAAACTTTTGAATCTGTCTCACAATTTTCCAAAAGATAATCCAAAAAGAGTTTTTAATGCCAATTGTTCAGACAGACACAAACCTCAAGCAACTCCAAAGTACAGTCTAACAGTTGTGGTGGCTGTTATTTTCCATACCAGTGGGGTGGTGGAACTACTCTGGGTTTTACTTCACACTCTAAGGGAGCTATCTGAGGTGCTGCAATCTATATACAAAATTTTTAAAAAAGCCTGGAGTGAATTTACCACTCCACTGACATGCTACTTGTAGTGAAAAAAAAATTTTTTGTACACTTCATATTTGATCCTTGTTCATTTGTACCACAAGTTTTTCTATTATTGCCACATGACACTTGGAGTCCTTGTACAATGGTAACAGCAAAATATGCCCAGGTATCAGTGGTGAGCAATGTCAGTTTTTGGATGTGGAAAACTGAGTCTTTGCAGCGTAGCCAAAAGAGCCAGTGGTGAAAAATTCTACAAATTCCCGCATAAAAAATTTCCTGCTCCTACCTTTAAAACAGTGGTACAATTGACAAATGACTTGAGATTGTCATTTTCAAATCCTTTCCTCAGGCATAAAGCTCAAAGAATGTGTGTTCAGGTAGGGTACCACCCCATGAAGCGAAGACCTTTTTGGTCAGATGAGTTTTGGGCAATTGGGGAGATAACTGAGAAAGGGGCTTTTAAAAGCACAGCACCCCCACATCTTTTATTCATATGTTATTAAAATGACATGGATTTTACAAGCAGTTTAAAAACATATAGTAAAAATGTAGAGCACTAATTTTAAAAACCCCCTTTTTAAGTTAAACAAATTGTAATATTTAAAATGATATGGATTTTAAAAGGAGTTTAAAATTACAGTTCATTTGATTTTGTTTTTTAAAATAATAGTCAGAATCCTCTGTGAGTGTTATAATTCTCATAGCATAGGCAGTGGAGGCAGGAACAAGGCTTCAGGAGCCACCACCATAAATGAAAGAAAGCTCTGGAGAAAAAGGTTTGCTAAGAAATATCCGATTTTTGTCTGCTTTTTCCCTTCCATCACCACATTAACCTGGAAACCCTGCAAAAGCTAGTACCCTGCACAAACACACACATGGCCTGTAACATTTAATGGGCTTTTATTTGTACCTCTTTTTTTTAAACTGTGCTTGTTTTAAATTTTGCTGTGAGTCATCTTGGAGAAAGGTAAGATGTAAATCCAAGAAAGAAAGAAAGGGAAGAAATTTAAGATGTTTTACAACTTTAATTCACACACAGAAGAAAGCTATAGAAATAGCAAAGTATTAGAACTAGTATGTGCCAACTGTCATGGAAAATATACCTTTGTACATGCATGTGCATGTAAAGATATATTTTTCAATGAGAAAATGTACCCTTCTTCTAAGTGTACATCTCCTTGGGTAGTGCTGATGTCAAGACCTCAAGGAGTTCTCATTCAAATAAGGTCGTGGTTCACTTCCTCCTCTTTTCAATATTCAATTAGAGGAAGGGAAAAGGGGAAACCACAATTTTTTTTTTAAAAAGAATTTCCTTGGGGCTTACATGTTTTTAACCCAAGGGATTCATTTTGAAAAAAAATTCCCAATTTTCTCTCTTAAAGTTTTTAATCCTTTTAAATGCAAAAAAAAAATTAAAAAGGTTTTTTTAAATGAACAGGGCAAAATATTTTGTTCAAAACTTTCCCCTTTTTTTCCCTAAAAAAGCTTTTTTCTGGGAAAAAAAAAATTTTTAAAAAATCTTAAAAATTTCTTTTTTCTTTTTTTCCCTTGGGAATTTAAAAAACATTTTTCCTTTTAAAATTTTAATTACGGGCAAAATTTAAAAAAACATTAAAAAAAAGGATAGCCAAATAAAAGCTTTTAAAAAAAAAAAAAAAAAAAAAAAAAAAAAAAAAAAAAAAAAAAAAAAAAAAAAAAAAAAAAAAAAAAAAAAAAAAAAAAAAAATTTTTTTTTTTTTTTTTTTTTTTTTTTTTTTTTTTTTTTTTTTTTTTTTTTTTTTTTTTTTTTTTTTTTTTTTTTTGTTAAGGGGCCCTGTGTGTTTGTACGTCTAGCTTTTTTAGGGTTTTCCCGGTTTAAAGTGGTGATGGTAAGGAAAAGCAGACAAAAATCAAATTTTTTAGCAAACCTTTTTCTCCCAAAACTTTTTTTTCATTTATTGGGGGGCTCCCGACCTTTCTGCCTCCCCCCTTTTATGCTATGAGAATTATTAAAGAAGGGTTTGGTCCTTTTTGTTAAAAACAAAATCAAATGAACTGTAATTTTTTAAAATCCTTTTTAAAAACCATATCATTTTAAATTTACAATTTGTTTTAACTTAGAAAGGGGCTTTTTAACCCCCAGTGCTCTACATTTTTACTCATATGTTTTTTTAAAAGGTTTTGTAAAATCCATGTTTTTAAAAACATATGAATAAAAAATTGGGTCTGTGTTTTTTAAAAACCCTTTCTCAGTTATCTCTCAATTGCCCCAAAAATCATCTGACCAAAAAGGCCGGTTTTGGGGGGGGTCCCCCACCTGAAACACATTTCTTTTAGCTTTATGCCTGAGGAAAGGATTTGAAAATGACAATCTCAATGATTTGTCAAAATTTTACCACTGATTTTAAAGGGGGGCAGGAAATGTTGTTATGCTGGAATTTTTAGCATCTTAGGGCCCCTTTCCCCTCTTGGCTACGCTCAAAGCTGCAGTGTTTCCCCATGGGGAAAAAAATACAGCAGTACTAGCCACTAAAACCCGGGCAACTGTTTCCATTGTACAAGGACTCCAAGTGTATGTGGCAATAATGAAAAAGGGAAAAAACAAATAAAAAGGAAGTTACAAAATTTAGTTTACACTACAAATGGCTGTCAGTGGATGGTAATTCCCCTCCGGGGTTTTTCAAACACATTTTTTAATTTTAGATTGGCCCCGATAGCTCCCTTAGAGTGTGAAGTGAAACCCAAGTATTCCCCACCCTGGTTTTGGAAAATAACAGCCACCACAAAATGTTTAAAATGTACTTTGGAGTTGCTTGAGGTTTGTGTTTCTGAACAATTGGCATTAAAAAACTTTTTTTGGATTATTTTTTGGAAAGTTGTAGACAATTAAAAAAGGTTTTCGGGGAAAAGGTTTTTTAAATTCCCTTTTTTATTTTTAAAAATTGAAACAGAAATCTGACCACAAAAAATTCAGTGTTTTTGATCTGTTAATTTAACATTCAGCTACAAACCTATTTTTGAAAAATTCTTAGTTTTTTCTTTTTGATGACCCAAACAAATTTTAAATTGCTTTTACAAGGCTTTGCAAAGAAAATTAATACCCCCTGGGATTGGAAAAATTAAAAAACAACTTCACTTTTAGTTACCTAATTTTTCCTTTTCAAATTGCTTCTCAAGCTGTTAATTTTAGAGCCAAAAAAAGAGGCCACCTTTTTTTGTGGGGAGGGTACTAGAGCTCTGCTTAGAACCATTTTTCCTTTATGTGGTGGCTGAGTTTATTATATTTGATTATTAAATAAACAGTTGCCCCCATTTTTTGAGCCTTTTTCATGTGGAATACCATTTAAAATTTTAATAGTCACATTGTAGTGGGAAAGAAACTCAGACACAAAGCCACAAATTCCCCCAATGGCAAACATGTGACACTTCAGTGAAAAATGACAGTGGCCCCCCTTCCCCTCCACCCTGGTGCCACAAATATTTTAAAACAGAGTGGGCGGCATCCCCAAAACCCCCCAGGGGGCATTTAATGTCATAAGAGCAAAGGGAAAAATTTTCCCCTAATTTTTTAAACCCCCAAGGTGATTTCTTTAAAATCAAAAGTAACTTCCAGTTACTCTGAAATTTGAAGGGGAAAGGGTTTATCCTGAACTGTCTCAGACATAGCTATCCTAGAGGGTATGAAGGTTTCTTTTAAGTAAAAAAAAAATTGAGGTGTCAGGATGGAATGGGACTACAGCAGGTGGGGGGTATGGCCCACAAACCTTGGCCCCTGGACTCCCTTTAATTTTATTAACACTTACATTTCATAAACATTTAAAGACCACAAGAAAAAATTTAATTTTTTGACCATTCTTATTAAACTTATTATCTCAAAAACCCCTGTCCAGAAGAAATGGATCTTCCAAGCAGAATGAAAAATTTTAAAAACCCCTGCATTTGTTTTGTTTGGGTTTATAGTAAACATATTTTTTTTTGGAAAGGGGGTATGCATTTTTCACAAAAAAAAACATTGTTTTTCCCGAACAGGAGTTTTGGGAGGGGAAAGCTTATTTTTTTTGGATTAAAATTGATTTTTTAAATCTTGCTTGTACATTTTTTGCGTTTTTTTGGGGCCCTGTGATCTTCCTAACCACAAAGGTTTAAACTTTGGGGGCTTCAGTGGAAAGGTAATTGAGAAAGGGAATTTGTTGGGGGTGGTTCGGGGCACCCCCTTTTTCTCCCCTTTTCCCAAATCTGGTGCTCATGAAAAAACCCTGGGGAAAAAGGGGGGAAGGAAAAAAGGGGGTTTTTTATGAACAAATTTAAAAAGTTTGTTTGGGGGAGTATTGGATTGCTGTGATCTGTACAGAAACTGAAGGAGCAGTTGCTTTTTCAAAAAGGGAAGGGGGCCTGCTTTTTATCTACTGAATTTTCCAGGAAGAATAAAAATGTTCTTTTGGGCAGAGTAGAACAGAATCTTCCAGAAAGGCAGCAAACAAATGCTTCTCAAGGGGGAAATTCCCAAACAGAAGAGGCAGACAACTGGAAGAATGTGACATGCAGACACAGAACTCTCAGAAAACCCCTGTTTTTGAGTTTTGGGGTTTCACAATTTATTTAAAACCCCCCTTTTTTCAAACTAAAAAGGCATAAAACAGTGATAACCCGGGTGAGAGTTGGGGTGAACCTGTATGTAGGAGTTTCAATTTTCCAGAGGAAGAAAACGACAAATGGGAGTGGTGGTGGAAAGGGGTTTTTTGCCTACTGAGAAACGAAGGGAGGTGTGCTTTAAAAGAGAAAAAGAAAAAAGGCCAACCACAACTTTTCATTCCTTTTTATCCAGTTTGGGGAAATTTTAAAAAAATAACACATTGTAAAGACTAGGACCCCCCGTTGGGGAACGAATGAACTTGGGCACAATTTTATTTTATCCCTCCCCTTCCCCAAGAAAGGGGTCCCAAAAAAGAGAAGAATCTGAAAGTTAACACTAAAAACCCAAAAATGGTACCAGAATGAAAAATTTTGCTTTTTAAATTTATGGTCTGCACTTTTCCCGAAAAGGACTTGTGGCAAGAAAGGGTTTACGTAAAACAGTTGCAGAAAATGTTTTAAACTTCCAAAAGGCCGACTTTTTTTAAAAAATTTTGTTGGGGCAACATAAAATTAAGAGGGCCCTTTTGCAGAACTTAAAAGCAATACGGATAAAGGGGAAAGTGGTTGCAAAAAAATTCACCAATTGAATGAAAAATTGGATGAAAGGCCGGGAAATTTAACTTAATAATAAAGGGGAGAAAAAAATTTTAAAAGGAGGGAAAAATTTGGGTTTTTGATCCCAAATTTTTTGTATAATTTTTTAATTGAAAGGAAAAAACCAAAAAAAGGAGGAGGAGCATTTATTCTCCCTTATTTTTCAAATCCAGGCCCTTAAAAATTTAAAAACTGGAATTTTTAGTTTAATAAGGGAAAAATTTCCTTCCTTCTTCCCTTGTAAAATTTTTGTGATTCCCTTCAAATTCAAAAAGGGAAATATAGTATTGTGGGTTTAAACAAATCCTTCCTGGAAAATTCCTTTTTGGCTTTTTAATTTGAAACACTTAACAGGTTTTCCCACTTCTTCCTTTATCCCAATTTTTTGTTACCCAAAAAAAATAAAACTAGAGTTGCACCCCCCCCTTCTGTTTAAATGTTCCCCCACATAATTAAGTTTTTTCCCAAAAATCATTTTAAGTTTGGCCCGGCAAAGAAAATAAAGAAATCCAAGTTTGAGTACCCCTTTTTTGCCCCAAATCCTTTTGGAATTGGGGCCACAATAAAAAAATTTAGGACCACACAGCAGCTTTAAAATTTCAATTTCTTTCCCGGGAATGTTTTCCCTTCAACAGAGGGGGCTTGAAATCTAATGTCCTTTTTTCAGCCAACCAGGGGCCCCCTGGGCCTTACTTTTGTTATTTAAAATTCCAATGTAAAAAGGAAAAAATTGTGCCTTTTTAACCAAACTGTGCCCTTAAAAATTCCCCTTTTTTGGGGGGAAATTTAAAAAACACCCCCCTATTTGTCCCTCTTTAAATTGCAAAATTCACTCCTTCAAACCTTTTGGGGTTTCCAAAAGGGGGGAATAGGGGGGGTCATTTTAAATTTAAAACCCAAATAAATAAAAAATCTGTGGGTTAGTTTCTTATTCAGTAAATTTTCCAAATTTTCTCTTTCTTTGGAATTTTTTTAAAAAGCATTCTTTTGTTTTTGTAATTGGTTACCCCAACAGAAACAATGTTATTTTTCCAAAAAAAATGTTGAGTAAAAAACCCCGAAACAATTTTTTGTTTAGAAAGGGGGCCAATTCCCCACAAATTCACTAGAATTTAAGATCCCCCCTTAGGTTGAAAAAAACCAATATTAAGTGAGATTTTTGGGAAGGTATAGGGAACACCCCACAAATTACTTTAAATATTTCAACATGAAGTCCCCCAAAACCAAAGTTCTAGAGATCAAAAGGCCCCCAAAAAAAAAGACAGGAAGACAAAAAATTTTTTTTAATCCAAAAAATAGTTTTCCCTTTTCATCCGTTCAAATCTTTTTATGAAAATGCTAAAACAAAAAATGGTAAAGGAACAAAAATTGGAGGGGGTTAAAAATTTTACTTCTGCTTGGGAAAAATATCTTTACAGGGTTTTTAAAATAATTAAGGGGTGGTTTTTAATTTTTCTCCAAATGGTTTTGCTTGAATGGTAAATTTAATTAATCCCTCCGGAAGTTTTGGGGCCCAAACCCCCCACTGGCAAATTTTCTCCCTAAAAAAAGAAAAATTCCCTCCCCCTAGCAAAGAAGTCTGAGAAAAGGATAATTTTTTCATCCCAAAAAGGAACCAAAAATTGGGGTTTCGGTTAGGGTTAAAAAAGGGGGG
>CAOLHI010007521.1:0-14699 GCA_948474755.1 Ctenosaura bakeri
ACATGGTGACTTTTTCCAGCTGGTTGTTGAAATTGTTTTGACATTTCTGTGATCTCTTGCAGTATGAAAGGTAATTTTCTATGTTAAAAAGTCATAGTCTATTCCTTCTCTAAAGATATTATCTGTTGTGGCTGTTTCCCATTTAATAAACACCTAAGGAGAAAAGAGTTTATGATCTGGAATATAACCACAGAAAATAAATGCAGCTTCTGTATGTCTCTTCAGATGTGTCTAAAGCACAGGTTCACAGCTCATGCAGGTGAGGAATTAAGTAAGTAAATAAAAGTCAGACTATATGAAACGGAAGCTGAATTTGTGCATTGTGAAACTGCAACAGTGTGTGGATGAGAAGGAGGCAAGCACAGGAACTTTCCTTGATTAAAAACTAAAACCAAGATTTAAAGACTTCAGTCATACAGGGAAGCTCTCTACATTTCACCTATTATTTCTCTAATATTAGGAGCAGCACACCACCCCGCCGGATAAAGAGGGCAGGAAGTTGGACGCCTATGCAAGGAGGTTCTATTCCGCCGCCTCCTTGCAGATCAGGCTGTCCAACACTAGGCTTGCCTCGCGGCATACCTGAAAAAGGTGCTCGATCGCCTTCAACCGGCGATGGAGGCGGTCCGGAGGACATCCGCCAAGCCTCCTCGGTGATATTCAATGAGGCCATCTCCATCGCTCAGCAGCAGATGGCCTCCTCCCGGCACGCAGTAGAGATTGCCTCCCGGGTCATGGCGGATCATCGGCCTCGCCGCCATGCTTGGCTGCGGCCGGCCGACATCCAGGAGGACACCAGAAGGAGGATCGAAGATCTCCCCTTCGACGGTGAGGGCCTATTCAACTCGTCCACCGACGAAGCGTTGGACAATCTGGTGAAGGCGAGGTTAACCGCCAAGAAGATCGGGCTACAGCCGGCCACGCAAGCCCGCAGGACCTCCACCTTCCGCCCATCCTGGCGACGATCTTCCACTTCGTTGTTCCAGCGTTCGGCCCAGTCTGGACAGTCGAGACCGTCCTCCGGCTCGTCGGCCAGACGCACGGTTAACGACGCCCGGCTTCGTCCAAGAAGTCCTCCTCCGAGACAAAGTCTCGGTTTTGACGTGCCTGGCAGGACCTACCAATACCCACTCTTCAGCCTACCATC
This sequence comes from Ctenosaura bakeri, assembly GCA_948474755.1. Taxonomy (NCBI): domain Eukaryota; kingdom Metazoa; phylum Chordata; class Lepidosauria; order Squamata; family Iguanidae; genus Ctenosaura; species Ctenosaura bakeri. The sequence continues at coordinate 1,148 of CAOLHI010007521.1, forward strand.
TGCGCTCGGAGACCGACCGACTCTAGCTCGACACCTCGCGGAGTGGCAACATGTCACTACGGACTCTTGGGTGCTTTCCATCGTCCGTCTTGGCTACGCCATCGAGTTTCACGATATTCCGCCTCGAGGCGCTTACTACTCCACCCCGTCGAGTCCGGCCCTCCTGGAAGAGATCCAGTCCCTCCTCCAGAAAGGGGCGATCGAGCGGCTCCCGCAAGAAGCCAAGACCACCGGCTTCTTCTCCAGGTACTTCACGGAACCGAAAGCCGACGGCACCCTCCGGCCGATCTTAGACCTCAGAGGGGTGAACTACTACATCCGCCCCAAGAGGTTCAAGATGGTCACGATACCGTCGATCCTGCCCTTCCTACATCGAGGGGACTGGTTCGCCTCCATCGATCTCCGAGACGCATACTTCCACATCGCCATTCGCCCGCAGCACAGACGGTACCTCCGCTTCGCAGTCGACGATATCTGCTACCAGTACAAGGTGCTGCCGTTCGGACTCTCGACTGCCCCAAGGGTCTTCACCAAGTGCATGGCCCCAGTGGTATCCTTCCTGCGGACGAAGGGCGCTTCCGTCTTCCCTTACCTCGACGATTGGCTGTTGGTGGCGTCCTGCAAACAGAGACTTTACCACGACGTCCACATGACGTTGTCACTCCTGACCCGCCTTGGTCTACGGGTGAATCCGAAGAAGTCCCACCTCGAGCCTGCGAGGATCTTGGACTTCATCGGGGCGACGCTCGACTCGACCTCCGCCAGGGCGTACCTACCAGAGTCTAGAGCCCAAACCCTGATCCGGGCCGCCGCTCACGCTCGTACGGCCCTCGACGTTATCTGCGAGAAGCGTCCAGCAGCTCTTGGGCTACATGGCTGCGACGACCGCTGTGACATATCTCGCCAGGCTGAGAGCAAGACCTCTTCAACACTGGTTCGTCCGCATATTCGACCCCCTGCGAGATGAACAGACACTCCGACTGCAGCTGCCGGAAGACGTCCGCTCATCCCTCCGATGGTGGCAGTCGCGACGCAACCTGATGTCAGGGATGCCTTTCCAACAGCCGACACCGAAGGTGACGGTAACGACCGACGCCTTCCTCTATGGATGGGGTGCCCACTGCGGCGATCTCAGAGTCCGCGACAGATGGACCGACGACGAGACCGCTCTCCATATCAACGCGCTGGAGCTGCTCGCCGTCTGGAAAGCCCTACGGGCGTTCCGCCACACCGTGGCGGGGCGCACGGTCCTGATTCTGACGGACAACACCACCGCCGTCTGCTACATCAACAGACAAGGTGGGACTCATTCCACGACCCTGCTCCACATCGCGCTCGACCTGTGGGAATGGTGCATTCGCCTGCACACGCATCCCGTGGCGGTTCACCTGGCCGGGCAGGAGAACACCACGGCAGACGCCCTCAGCAGGGACACCTCATCCCATCATGAGTGGTCCCTCTCCGGAGAGGCATTCAGACTGATTCGAGACCGCTGGGGCGAACCATCCATCGACCTCTTCGCGACCAGGGAAAACGCGAAGAGTCGCCGATTCTGCTCCAGAGAAGGCCACGATCGCGCCTCCATCGGGGACGCTTTCCAGTTTCCGTGGACCGGGGAACTCCTCTACGCGTTCCCGCCGTTCCCGCTGCTCGGCCGGACGATATCGAAGATCCTCGCCGACCGAGCTGACGCGATCCTGGTAGCCCCATACTGGCCGAGGCAACATTGGTTCGCACCCCTGCTACAAGCTGCACGAGACGACCTGCTCCGGCTGTCACCGACACCGGACCTGCTCTCCCACTCCGGCGGCCGAGTCCTCCATCCGGACCTGCCACGCCTGGCCCTCCATGCCTGGAGGATATCGCACTAGACGACCTGAAACATATTTAACGGAGTTAAACATTTTTCAGTTAACCCTTGTGAATTTGTGAATTTAACAGGAACCCGAGTTAATAAAAACGAGATTAAGAAAAAGATATAGATTAAAAAGGCCAATGCAAGGCAAGGAACTTAATTGAACACTCTGTTCCAAAACAAAAAGAATGAAAAACATCACCGATGCACTTCAGAAACCAGAAAGAAGATCTTTATGGTGTGTCCATGGCTAATAGAAACAGATACAAGTTGACTTTTTCCAGCTGGCTGTTGAGATTGTTTTGATCATTTCTGTCATCTCTTGCAGTCTGAAAGGTAATTTTCTGTGTTAAAAAGTCATAGTCTATTCCTTCTCTAAAGATATTATCTGTTGTGGCTGTTTCCCATTTAACAAACACCTAAGCAGAAAAGAGTTTATGATCTGTTTATAAACACAGAAAATAACAACCACTTTTGCATGTCTCTTCAGGCGTGTCTAAAGCACAGCTTCACAGCTCATGCAGGTGAGGAGTTAAGTACGTAAATAAAAGTCAGACTATATGAAACTGAAGCTGAATTTGTACATTGTGAAACTGCAACAGTGTGTGGATGAGAAGGAGGCAAGCGCAGGAACTTTCATTGATTAAAAACTAAAACCAAGATTTAAAGACCTCAGCCATACAGGAAAGCTCCCTACATTTCACCTATTATTTATCTAATATTAGGAGCATTGAAATTTTTAAAAGAGAAGTTGATCCTATATTAACATCGGTTGAAGGGCAGAACAATATGAAGAAAAAAATTGGAGGATGAAAGCAGTTGTTGTCCTTTTTAAAATGCACAGTACTACAGCAAGGAAATCAGGTGAGAACTAGGAAACATAGTTCGAGAACAAAGGCTGGTAAGTACATACTCTTCCGAGACCAGAACACAACAATTGAGCAGGTGTGGTGCACAGGGTAGTGTTTGTCCTTCTCTGCTTCCTTTTGCCTGGCTCTTTAAATAACTTTTGTCTAGGAAAAGGATGAAAGTTCAAGGTTCTGACAATGGCAAGAACACCAAAGTATGTGACACGAGGTCAAGAATACGCCATCCTTGAAGAAGAGGAAAGTGGAAAGCCTTTCCAATGAACATCACCAACATTTTGGTAAGTCTCTAAGAGGTAGGTCCCATTACTGGGAAGAGAACAGATTCTTATTTTATCTCACTTGACAGCCTCTTGGAAAATAGGAGTGCTACAGGGTTACTTCATCATTGTTACCTCTTTGTGGATCGGAAATGAAATATTCAGTTAAAAAGTAAACATTTCTTTTATCTGAAGAGAGAAAGAGATCTAGACATTCTTAAGGTAAGTTTTCATTCACTATAAACTGAGAAGAACACAAATTTTAACAAGACCATTTCTAGTTGCAGACACTCACTTAAGCTTAAAAAGGACAAAGAAATCTAAAGGATAAACATGAATGAAAAAGCAATCAGCTCCTCATAAATTTTCTGGAGTAATGTAAGTTGCACAACATCTTTCTTCAAAGATGGACTGTAAAACATCCAAAATAAATATCCCCATTGTGGAGGTGAGTCCTTAGGAAGGAAAAAAAAAAAAGATTTCTAATTTAAGTTTTTCCTTGATGATTGGCCTCTTCAACATCCTAAGTACTGAAAATACTGGTTAAATATTTTTAAGAACGTATTTGTGACTTGTCTTCAGATTTAACCGGAAACTATCCAACTTGGAAAAAACAAGATGAAGAAAGAAACAGGCACATTTTAACAGCACTGCAGTGAACTGAAGAAAAAGACATAGTGTCTCGTTTCGAAAAATGTCAAAACCATCACTGGTGAAACTTAATAACTGAAAGAACTTCCTTAAGATTTGTTGCTAAAGAAGATAGGTATTTGGTCATTTTTTCTGGTTGACTGGTCCTTGACCAAAGCAGTTATCTGAGAACACAGACGATATTTTGATTTGTTCATTTCTGTGACATTTTGCAGTTGGAAAAGGAATTATCCAGCTTTAGTTGCTTCATTCTCTAAAGGAATCGTGATATTTTTCAGTGGTGACTCTTCAACCAATACATTCTTGTCCAGAAAAAAAAGGTATAAATTTGACTGCAACTCTGAAAATTCATCCAACTTTGGTAGCAAACCAAATATTAAAAGTCTTTTCAGGGGTGTTAACATCAGAAGCACAGAATTAATGACGTCGTACCATCCATCTTGAGGGTGAAGAGAGTTTGGGACAGGGACTCCAGTAAGTGAAACCAAATGCCTCTGAAGCTTATGATGTACATGAAAGCTTTTGCAAAGTAAAGAACATGGTTTGTTCCATTCCTTCAGGAAATGGTATGTGTAAAACATCATAGATATTCATCACAAATGTATTAAGCAGATTCTCAAAATGTCACTAATCCAAAAACCAAAGGAGACAGCTGGTAACTTTCCCTGGCTGTTCACTTTTGAATTCAGTGCAGAGCACCTTGCTGTTGTTCATTTCTGTGTTTTGCAGAGCTAAAAGGAACTCTCCAGATTGAAAGGAGTTTGTATTATGTGCACTTTCTACTGCTTACTTTGCATTCACATCCAAAAACGAAAGATTACATTCTGAAATCTCCCAAATTACCCAGACAATCAGCAGCACGCGGTGAAGTCAACTATACTTCCAAGAACCAGCCAGCATAGGTACTTTCATTATATAAGTCACCCAAGTGGAGAAGGTAAGTCATTACCCACTCCAAAAAGTCAAAAGTAGGACCTGCTGATACTAAACCTGTGCATTCTGGTGAATATAGCAATGATGTGGGTTATGTTAAATGGTAGTATGGAGCTCTTTTTTCCCCTTTTCTTTTCCTTTTGTTTGTTGTATGTATCTGTCCATCTGTCTATCTGAAGTAACACAGAAACCTTGACCCAGACCAGGCCCACCATATGTGATGGGGGGGGGTGTTATTTTGCCCTCAGTGAATGCATCACCTTCCCACCTACCCACTCACAGAGACTATGAAAAGCAGGAAAACTCCACAAATATTTTCTCTTTTTTTTTTTTTTAAAGCACTGCCGCATGCTGAATTGTGAGAGCAGAGGGAAAATTGCTAGGGTATGGTTTAAGCTGCACCCATGGCCAGTGCCACCTATCTTCTTTTGTTCAAGTTTTGCACTTCCTTGCTTCAGAGGTGAAAAAAGAAGTAACATTCCAGCTGCCCAGTACTACATGCATATAACACACTGTGTACCCTAATTCTATAGGAAAAGGAAGGAAAGAAGCAAGCCATCACTGCAGTTTGTGGGTGAATTTGTGGCCAAGTAGTCCCACTTGCAATGCATCGAAGAGTGCTTTAGAGTGCATTTCAGCTGTAGACATGAGGTAAGCATGTGTTAAATCATTCTACCGGAATTACTCTGAATCCCCAAAACATACCAGGTCTTTCCTTCCTCCGGGAACATCAAATATTAAGGCTCTGTGCAAGCTTTATACCAATTCATACCAATCTAAAAGGACAGCAGAACCACTTCCAATGGAGAATAGTTGGAAAGATGCCTATGGAGGGGGTGATATTGAAGATGAAACAGGAGAGAGCCTTTTTTCGCAGCTACTCAGGCTATGGGCCTCCTTTCCAAGACATGCCCCATTGGTTTTGTTATCACGGTTATAAGACGTTGGGTGAGAGCACTAGATATCCATCCGATATCAAATAATTTGGCCTTTGATGGACCTCTCTCTGCCACCGTATCCACGTGTTTCCAGAGTTCCCCTGACAGCACGTAGGCTTGGCCGTTAATGACTGTACATTCCAAAGCCCCATTCAGGCTAGCAACTTAAGCCTCTCCGTCGCTTGGGAGGACACCCTGCAAACAGGCGCTGCTTGGCTAGGGTGTACACAAAGCCTCAGAGCCAAGAACCAAGCCATTTCTTTACGTTGGGCCATCAACGTGCCCGGCCATGCTATTATCAGTAAAAGCCAAATCCATCATGCAAAACTGGACCTTTCCCAACTCCTTTGTCCAGCCCCAAACTTCCTTTGTTCTCACCGAGCATAACATAGCCTGCAGGTAAACTCCACCCTATAAAAGGTCCCCACTTTTGGGACTTCTTGGACTACTTGGACTTCCATCCCGCCTTGCTGCCGGTTGTATTCTGGAAACTCCCCTCAGCTAACCACGCTGACTTTCTCTCCCCAGATCCCCCGCTCCTCTCCAGACTCTGAGACCAGTGTAGTATTGCCTTTCCCAAAAAGCTCCTCCTTTCTATTTCTCAGTTAGTTAGTTTATGTCTTGTCTTGCATGTTTCTTGTCTTTAATAAAATATTGTTACTTTGAAAACCTTGCCTAGCCGCTCTCTGGCCCGCTGCTGTATACATAGGGTTGAAAGAGCCTTGCTAAAGTTAACCTGCCTCTCGTTTAGCCAAGAGAGTGCTCCAGCTAATTTTTCCCCAATTTGCGTTTTTATTTGGTACTTTGGGTGCCCCTCCCGGGACCACCCAACATACAGGTTAACAGTTTCCTCTCTGCTTGCTTTCTGCTGGCAGAAAAATCTCTTTTCATTTAAACCAACCTTCAGCTTTTTACTGGTTGGGACAGCGGGATATTCAGTGGGTTTGCTGTGTTTTTTTTAAAACATATGTTGAATATGTTTTAATTGTTTTAAATTAATGTTTTAATTGAATTGGCTGTTTGGTGCTTTTACATCTTTGCACTATGTATTGTTTTGGTTATTTTGTTTTAACTTATACCGTATACATTTTGGATCCCATAGTGGAAGAAAGCCACGATATTAAATAAATAAGTTGCACTTAATTTCGCCTGCTCTCACCCTCTACCATTTATACACGGTGCTCATGATGAAACTTGTGATGTTTCAGCTGTGGTACCCTCAGTGGATCAAGGCGAAGAAGGGGGACGGCCTCTCTTTGTGGCTCAGCGCCAGCGTGGCCCATTAGAGGCCTAGTGGCCCATTCCTCTTTCTTCTCTGTCTTGACCCGAAGTCGCTTGATTATCGAGGGGGCTAGCTGCCAAACCCTGCCTCTGCTGCAGCGTTTCGGGGGGCCTCTCCGGGGTTGAGGAGGGAACCAGCGGCCGCCTCAGCGGCCGCTCCGATCGGCCTCGGTTGCTTCCGCAGCGGCGAGGAGGGGGCTGTCCTGGGCATCCCTCGCGGCTCCCAGCGAGGATGGGCCCTGGGCCTGGGAGGGGGTCCTTAGGGACGGGAGCCCGCCTGGCTTTTCCCTCTCCCAGCGGCGCCGGCTCCCTGATTCCTCCTCCGCGGGAGCGCGGGGAAGTCCTCCCGCCTCGGCTTTCCCCTTCTGCGCCAGGGTGGGGGGCTGGCGTGGCTGCTTTCCCCCTTGGACCTCGGCTTGGGCCTCGGCATTCCCCACGCTCGGCCTGAGGCTGAGGGGTGGGGGCGGCTGCTCCTCCCCCAAGGCGGCGGGGAATGCGGCTTGGGCCTGGGTTTCGGCCTTCAGCTGAGATCAGGCAGCTGCTTCTCCCTCTTGGCAACATGACACCCAAATCAGTCCCTTGGGAAGCTGTGGCGTGGGGGGTGGTGCCTTTCTGCCTGGGGACATGGCTGGTGACACCACCCACAGACTCTCCTTCCCTCTCAGCACTGTGACAGAGCCTTGCTTTTGTGTGTGTGTGTATGGTAAAATAAATAAATAAATAAAATTATATATATAAAAAGCTTTGTGTACACTAATGCCATCCTGATTAAAGCCTGTGGGCCCCCAACTCATAGTCCTCCGACGGCAGCTCCTGGAGGCACCTCCAAAGTAGCCACTGAGGGGAAGGTGGGGGCAGCCCCAACGGCAAGGAAAGGACAGCCCAACCAACCTCACCCTGACCCAGAGGAGTCCTGGTGGGTGGTGGGCGTGGGCAAGGTGAGTCACTCTGACCATGGTGGAGCTGGTGACCCAGGTGATGTGGGCCCCACAGCGTGCAACTCCCCCGACCGCAACTCTCTCACCCTGCCTCCCAGGAGATGCCTGCACCCTCCTCCCAGGAAGTCCTGGCAGAGTTGGGAGTGGCACTGTGAGACGGGCTGGGGGCAGCACAGGAAATGACAAAGACATCACGCTGATGGGCAGCCTCAGTTGGGGAGTGTGGACATGTCCCTCTGTAGATAATAAAAGGAGAACGTGGACAGCTGAGACTCAGAAGATAATCACTGGGTATGGTTTTGTTTCTGTTGACTCTGGCCGCGCTGGACAGGCTGAGGCAGAGGCGCTGCCTGACAGGGCCTCAGGAAGAGGAGAAGGAGGAGCCCGTGGCCGTCCAGCCACCCAACCGGAGGGGAGTGGCCGCGCCCCACCCACCACCCCGCCCCACTGCGGTCCGAGGGGACGTGCTGTCTCCCGGCTGACGCGCCGAGCCGCCGCCACCTCGCTCGAAGGCGGCGCCGGCAACCCGCCGGGCAGAGCCGCCCCCACCTTAGCCGAAGGCCAGCCTGGGAGTGAGCCAGCCGGATGAGGGCCGGCGCGGAGCTTGCGCCTGCCGGCGGAGGAGGATGGAAGCAGGCCTGGGAGGGGAAGCTGGCCGGCTTCGTCTCAGGCACCTCTTCGCCGCAACTTGCTGGAGCACAAGGAATCTCCAGGTACAGCTCCTTCCGCCGCCGCTGGCAGCGACCGAGGCCGTATCGGAGCAGCCTGGCGGCCGCTGGTACCCCCTCAACCAAAGAGAGCCCCAAAACACTAGCAAGGACAAGGTTTTGGCAAGTTGCACCCCCTCGATAAATCAAGACAACTTGGGTTGAAGAACAAAAGAAAGAAATGGGCCACTTCCACCTCTAATGGGCCACATAGCACTAACCACAAAGAAAAAGCCATCCCCTCCTCTGGCCTAAATTCCACTAAAGAGTACCACAACTAAAACATCCACAAGTTCGTCATTGACCACAGTATAAGTAAATTGGACAAGGAGCAAGAGCAAAATTAAGTAAATTATTTAATATCGTGGCTTTATTTCAGCTATGCGGGATCCGAAATGTTATTCATTATACATTTAAAACGAAATAACCAAAACAATACGTATCCAAAGATGTAAAAAGCACAAACAGCCAATTCAATTGAAGCGTTCATTTGAAAACCATTGAAAACATATTACGAACATATGTTTGAGAAAAACCAGGCAAACCACTGAATATGCCGGTGCCGACCCGGTAAAAACTGAAGGTTGGTTCGAATGGAAAAGTATTTTTCTCGGCAAAAGCGAGCGGGGAACTACGTTATGTTGGGTGGTCCGGAAAGTTGGAAACACCAAATAAAAACGCAAATTGGGAAAACTTAACTCAAGCCTGTTGGCTGGGGGGCAAAAGCATAACTTAGCAAGGCTCTTGAACCCTATGTATACCGCGGCGCCAGAGCAGCTAGGCAAGGTTTTGGGAGTTAGACAATACTTTGAGAGAGAGAGAGAGAGAGAGAGAGAGAGAGAGAGAGAGAGAACAAAACATGCAAGACAAGACATGGTGGAACGAACTCAGCTAGGAAATAGAAAGGAGGAGCTTTGGGAAAGGCAACATGGACACAGCCTGGTCTGTAATCCTGGAGAGGCGGATGTGAGGAAGCCAGCATGGTACTGAGGTTGAGGTGGGCGGGCAAGGTCAGGAGGTGGGAGTGAAGTAAGATGAAGAAGTCCCAAAAGTGGGGAGCCTTTTTATAGATAAATTATGCCAGGCTCTGCTCTGCTGGACTGAAACGATCTCAAGTGACAAGGGATCTCAAACCATCATGAGCTGGGCTCCTGAGACATGCCACCATCACATATAATAACAGATAGAGATGGTTTTGGTTTCACTGCATTGTAGCATCCGCAACGTGTTGCAATATTGCCTCGGCAACAGAGCAGCCTCAGCCTCCTGACCTCAATGGGACATGAAATGCCGAGTAGCTGAGCCACAGCCTCTCGTGCTCTAGGGGAACTCTAACGCGTGGAGTACAGTGGCAGAGAGAGGTCCATCAAAGGCCAAATTATTTGATATCGGATGGATATGTACATGCTCCTGACCGAACGTCTCATAACCGTGATAACAAACCGAATGGGGCATGTCTTGGAAAGAAGTTCAGTGGTCACTCGGAGAAAACTGTGTGTTTTCATCTGGTGTCGCCCTACAGCTAGGCATCTTACAACTGTCTCCATTGGGAGGTGACTTTATGCTGTCCTTTAGATTGGTATGAATTGGTATGAGAACTTACGCACAGAGCCTTAATATTTGATGTTCCGGAGGAAGAGAAGACCTTGGTTTTGTTTTTGCAGATAAAGTAGTAGACTATTAACACATACTTGTAATATCTAGGCTGAATAGGCTAGAGCAAGGCTGGATACATGCAAGTGGAGCTACTTTTGGCCAGAGTTGGCCAAACAAACTCCCAGGTGGTAACTTCTTCTTCCTTCCTTTTTGCTATTAGATTACAGTTACAGTGTGTTTTCCATTTCCTACTCCGCCTTTGAGATGTTTTTTTCACCTGTAAAGCAAGGAAGTGCAAACTTGAACAAAAGAGGTGCACTGGCCATGGGTGCAGCTTAAACCATACCCTAGCAATTTTCCCTCTGCTCTCACAATTCAGCATGGGCAGTGCTTTGAAAAAGAATGTTTGTAGAAGTTTGTTTTCATAGTCTCTGTGAGTGGGTGAGTGGGAGGGTGATGCATTCACTGAGGGCAAATAACACCCCCAGATCACATATGGTGGGCCTCAGTATAGGTAGAGGTTTCTGTGTTCTTTCAGATAGACAAGATGGACAGATACATACAACAAACAAAAGGAAAAGAAAAGGGGAAAAAAGAGCTCCATCTACCATTTAACATAACCCACATGGTCTTTGTAAGAGCCAGAATGCACAGGTTTAGTATCAGCAGGTCCTCTTTTGACTTTTTGGAGTGGGTATAACTGTCTACTCACTTCGGTGACTTTATATAATGAAAAGTGCTGCTTAGCTAGGTCTTTGGAAGATCTGTAAGCTTCACCACGGTGCCCTGGCTGATTCTGGGTAATTTGGGAGATTTAGAATGTAATCTTTCGTTTTTGGATGTGAATGCAAAGTAAGCAGTAGAAAGTGCACATAGCCTTTTCAATACTGGAGAGTTCCTTTTAGCTCTGCAAAACACAGAAATGAACAACAGCAAGGTGCTCTGCACTGAATTCAAAAGTGAACAGCCAGGAAAAGTTCCATGTGTCCTTTGGTTTTTGGTTTTCATTTTGAAAATCTGTTTAATACATTTGTGAGGGAATATTTTTATGATGTTTTACACATACCATTTCCTGAAGGAAGGGAAAACAAACCATGTTTTTTCCCTTTGCAAAAGTTTTCGTGTCATCATAAGCTTCAGAGGCATTTGGTTTCACTTCTGGAGTCCTGTTCTAAATTTCTTCCCCTTAAGATGGATGGTCCGCGTCATTAATTCTGTGCTTCTGATGTTAAAAACCCTGAAAAGCCCTTTTAATATTTTTTTTCCCCAAAGTTGGATGAATTTTCAGAGTTGCAGGGGAAAAATTTTATACCTTTTTTCTGGACAAAATTTTTGGGTTTTAAAATCCCCCACTAAAAAATTTAGGTTTCCCCTTTAAAAGAATAAAAGGAACTAAAGCTGGATAATTCCTTTTTAAAACTGCAAAATGTCACAGAAATGAACAAATAAAATATCGTTTGTTCTCAGATACCTGTTTTGGGTTTAAGGACCAGTAAACCCAAAAAATAACCAAATACCTATCTCCTTTAGCAACAAATCTAAGGAAATTCTTTAAATCATTAAGTTTTACCAGTGATGGTTTTGCACTTCTTTTCGAAACGGGGACCTATTTTTTCCCTTTAGTTCACTGCAGTGCTGTTAAATCTGTTTTTTCTTTTTTCATCTTTTTTTTTCCCAAATTGGGTAGTTTCCGGGTTTAAAACTGAAAAAGGGCAAAAAACAAATAATTTTTTTAAAAAAATTTAACCCGTTTTTTTCAGTCTTAGGGTGTTGAAGAGGCCAATGGTTTAAGGAAAAAAAAAACCAAAATATTTTTTTTCCTTTTAAGGACTCACCTCCACAAGGGGATATTTATTTTGGATGTTTTAAGTCCATCTTTGAAAAAAAGATGTTGTGAAATTTCATTACTCCAAAAAAATTTTGGGGGAGCTGTTTTTTTTTTTTCCTTCATGTTTATTTTTAATTTTTTTTCCCTTTTTTTAAGCTTAAGTAGTGTCTGGACTAAAATGGTCTTTTTAAAAATTTTGTTCTCTCAGTTTATATAAAATAAAACTTTTTTAAAAAATTTTTAATTTTTCTTTTTTTCTTTTTTCTTTTTAACTTGAATATTTTTTCCGAAAAAGGAAAATATGAAAAACCCCTTTGTAGCACTTTATTTTCCGGGGCTGTAAGTGGAATAAAAAAAAATTTTTCTTTTCCCCAAATAATGGGCCCCTACCTCTTAGAGACTTACCAAAATTTTTGGGTGATGTTCATTGGAAAGGTTTTCCCATTTTTCCCTTTTCCCAAGGATGGCTATTTTTCGTTAACATATTTTGGGGTGTTCCCCTTCCCATTTTTTAAAAACCTTAAATTTTCATCCTTTTCCAAAGCCAAAAGTTATTTAAAGAGCCAGGAAAAAAACAGAGAAGGACAAACCTCCCCTTGCCCACACCTGCCCAATTTTTTGTTTTCGGGTCTCGGAAGAGTATAAAACCCAATTGTTCTAAAATTATTTCCTAGTTCTCACCTAATTTCCTTGCTGTAGTACGTCTTTTTAAAAAGGACAACAACTGTTTTAATCCCCCAAATTTTTTTTTTTCATTTTTCCCCCTTCAACCAATGTTAATATAAAAAAAGACTTTTTTCTTAAAAAAAATGTCCTAATATTAGATAAATAATAGGTGAAATGTGGGGAACTTTTTTATGGCTAGGTCTTTAAATTTTGGGTTTTTTTTTTTTTTAATAAAAAAAGTTTTCCCGGCTTTCCCCCTTCTCCCTCCCACACACTGTTGATTTCACAATGTCCAAAAAAGGGCCTTTTTGGTTTTTTATATAGTCTGACTTTTTTTTTACGTACCCTTTAAATCCTCCCCCTCATGAGCTGTGAAGCTGTGCTTTAAAAATTTAAGAGACATCCAAAAAATCATTTTTTTTTCTGTTTTTAAACAAATAAAAAATTTTCCCCTTTTTGGGTTTTTTTAAAAAAATTTAAGAAGGAATGACTATGACTTTTTTAAAACCAAAATTTTTTTTCAGACTGCAAGGGGAAAAACAGAAATGACCAAAAGGAAAAAACCCCGCCCGGGAAAAAATCACCATGTATCTGTTTTCTATTAGCCAAAGGACACACCATAAAAATTTTCTTCTGGTTTTTTGGGAATTTCATCGGTGATGTTTTTCATTCTTTTTTTTGGGAAAAGGGGTGTTTTTAAGTTTCCCCCGCCTTGCATTGGCCTTTTTAATCTATACTTTTTTTGTTTTCAAGGGGGTTTTGTTTAAAATTTACAAATTCACAAGGGTTAACTGAAAAAATTTAACTTCCCGTTTAAATTTTAGGTTTTTGGAATTTGGGTTTTAAAAATTCTACTTTTCTTTCTTTCTACAGAATCCCCCTGGAAAAAACTGGGCCCCTGCCTCATATTTAAACTCTGATGTTTTAAACCTTTTTTCGGAAAAAATCAAATTTTTTACATTACACCCCAGGTTTTTTTTCTAGTTTATTCCCTTTATTAACTGGGAAGGGGTTTTTAAACCCTAGTACTTTC
>CAOLHI010007522.1:0-15064 GCA_948474755.1 Ctenosaura bakeri
GGAAAGCGGCAATTGGCCTGCTGCAGAAGAAGCGGAAGCGGCTCAAAAGGCCCGCCACACAGGATCGTTGTGCCTGGCAGCACAGAGAGCCCTCAAAGTCCAGGCGTGGCGCTGGGGGCCCTCGGAGGCGGCGGGTGGGACTCGGAGAGGCAAACCTGAGGCGGGCCGGTTTTGATAAGGGGCTCTAGAATCAAGTAGAATCAAGAGAGACGGCAGGGATGCAGAGCCACGATGCCATTCGTACTACGCTGGTGTTTGAGGGAAGGAGAAGGTGTTATGCCAAAGAAGTGGGGTATTTTTTTTGTGGGGGGTGGCTTCCACATAAATGTGCAGGTAAGGTCTTGGCGGCCGAAGCCCAACTGCAGAGTAGATTCACTGAAATCCGTGCAACTTGCAGAAGTGCTGACTTGCAACTAGGGGTTGCCACTTCAGGGTCTTCCGAGGTTTCTAGGGAGCTGCTGGCTGGAATTCCGTGGTCAGGAATAGTGAAAGGGAAAGGAGTTCAGGAGGCATGGGAGTTCCTTAAAAAGGAGATACTGAAGGCACAGTCTAAAACTGTGCCAATAAGGAGGAAAAACGGAAGGCATCTGAAGAAACCAGAATGGTTGACTAAAGAACTCTCAGCTGAGCTAAGTGTTAAGAGAAACATGTATAGGAAATGGAAGAAGGGGAAACCACCAAAGAAGAATTTAAGCAAGTAGCCAGGAGATGTAGGGAGGAGGACAGAAAGGCTAAAGCACAGAACGAACTTAGGCTGGCCAGAGACATTAAAAACAATAAAAAGGGTTTTTTTAAATATGTCCACAGCAAAAGAAAAAAGAAGGAGACGATAAGGTCGCTGTGCAGAGAAGATGGCGAATTACTAACAGGGAGAAGAGAAAAGGCAGAACTACTTAACACCTTCTTTGCCTCAGTTTTTTCCCAGAAGGATACAAGCACTCAACCTGGCGGTTGGGGAGCAGGGGAGGAAGCAGAAGAAATGAGGCACATAATAGGTAGAGAGGTGGTACAGGAATACCTGGCCACACGGGATGAATTCAAGTCTCCAGGGCCAGATGAATTGCATCCTAGGATATTAAAAGAGCTGGCAGAGGTCATTTGGAACCGCTTGCTATAATCTTTGAGAAATCTTGGAGGACAGGAGAAGTTCCAGCAGATTGGAAGAGAGCAAATGTTATCCCCATCTTCAAGAAGGGAAAAAAAGAGGACCCAAATAATTATCGCCCAGTCAGCCTGACATCAGTACCCAGAAAGATCCTGGAGCAGATCATTAAGCAATCAGTTTCTTATCATTTAGAAAGCAAGGCAGTAATCACGAGAAGTCAACATGGATTTCTCAAAAATAAGTCATGCCAGACTAATCTTATCTTTTTTTTATGATAGAGTTACTAGCTTGATAGACGAAGGGAATGCTGGGGGATGTAGCATTTTCCATTTCAGAAAGGGCCCTTTTCCAAAGTTCCCCATGACATTCTTGCAATGAAGCTAGTAAAATGTGGGCTGGACAGGGCTACTGTGAGTTGGATTTGTAATTGGTTCCCGGGCCCAAACCCAAAGGGTGATCACAAATGGCTGTTTTTCATCCGGGGAGAAAAAGTGACTAGCGGGGTGCCACAGGGTTCTGTCCGGGCCCAGTGCTGTTCAAAATTTTTATAAAACCACTTGGATGAAGGAATAGAGGGCATGTCATCAAATTTGCAGATGATACCAAATTGGGAGGGGTTGCTAATACGTCGGAGGACAAATCAAAATTAAAAATTCCCCTGGATAGGTTGGAGAGCTGGGCCAAGGCGAATAAAATGAAATTCAACAGAGAGAAGTGTAAGGTCCTACACTTAGGTAGAAAAAATGGAATACAGAAAAAAGGATGGGGGACACGTGGCTGGATAGGGTTGTGTGAAAGGGATCTAGGAGTCTTCATAGACCACAAGCTGAACATGAGTCAGCAGTGTGATGCGGCAGCCAAGAAAGCCAATGCAATTCTTGGCTGCATAAATAGGAGATGGTGTTAGATCGAGGGAGGTACTGGTACCACTCTACTCTGCTTTGGTTAGACCCCACTCCAATACTGTGTCCAGTTCTGGGCACCCCAATTCAAGAAGGATATTGACAAGCGGGAAAACAATTTCCAGAGGAGGGCAAAAAGGGTTTGGAGGCCTGGAAGACATGCCCTATGAGGAAAAGAGAGCTGGGTATTTTTAAAGTTGCAGAAGAGGAGGTTAAGAGGGGACATGATAGCGATGTTTAAATATTTGAAGGGTTCCCCCACGTAGAGGAAGGAGGGGATTTGTTTTCTGCTGCTCCAGAGACCAGGACGGGGGCAATGGATTCAAGCTGCGGGAAAAGGGAAGTTTCCACCTCAACCTCAGGAAGAACTTCCTGACAGTCAGGGCTGTCTGGCAGTGGAATAGGCTGCCTCAATGGAGTGTAGTGGACTCTCCTTCTTTGGAGGTTTTTAAGCAGAGGCTGGATGGCCATCTGTCGAGAGTGCTTTGAGGGTGTTCCTGCATGGCGGGGGGTTGGACTGGATGGCCCTTGTGGTCTCTTCCAACTCTACATTTCTATGATTCTATGATTCTATGATTCTATGTAGATTTAAGTAAAAATAACTTTCGCTCTTGTTTTCAGCAGCTGTATTCATGTCTATGGGACAGCCCTGCCCCCCTTTAAGGACTGACTCGTGCACTTGTTCTAAGGAGCTCCTATAAATCCTTGAAATAGCAATTATAAAATTTATTTTTTTTTTTCCCAAAAAAACAAATCTATCAAGGGTTTCCAATTTTTTAAAAAAATGTCTGTAATGGTTTTTCCCTATTCAGACCCGATAATTTTCCTTTCTGCCAACCCCTTTCCGGTTTTAACAGCTGTTCTCCCACTGCAGGGATTTCTGACTTCTTCACTTTCCCTCCTTCTTGTTCTGAGCAGGATCTCGGCTTCAAAGTTTTTAGCAGCTGTGCATCCACTACGCCAACAGGGCCTCCAAGGCTTCTTCAATAGGATTGTTTTCAAGGAGGAGGAGGAGCGGGGAAAGGGGCAGCCTCCACCCTCACTGGCAGAACTGCGGGGCCCCTTCGCTTGGAGCTGGAACGGCTCCTTCTCTTTTTCTCTCTCTCTTTTTTAAATTTAGTGGAGACCTGCCTTGTTTTCTATTTGCTATAGTGTTTTCATTTGTTTGTGGTTTGGAGCCATTTCATCATCCGCACCACAGTGTTACAGCGCAATCATTCCACTTTCAACATCCTATGGAATCCTGGGGTTTGGGATGTTGAAAGAAAAAAACCCAAATCCGGGGTATAATAGGCTAGTGCAGAAATGGCCCTACCTGCGGGAAAGAGAACAGGGGGGGGGCCCCCACCCTTGGTTTCCTATGGCAGGGAGCTCCACAGCCCAGGAGCCACTGCAGAGAAGGCTCTGTTGTGTGTCCTCCCCAAACTTTATTGTGTAGATGGTTATTCTCGTGAGGCTGTCAGTGGCTTTATTTCCCTGTGTTCTCCCTGCAGGAGGAATGTATCCGGGAGCAGCTGGAGTGGAAAAAATCGCCTTCAACGACAACCAGCCCGGATGGACCCTCATTGCTCAGAAGCCTCATGGGAGTTTAAAAGATTTTTGGACGACCAAAGGGGGTTTCCCCAGGGGGGATGGGCCTATGGGGGGCAGCTTTTTTTGCAAGGGGGTGGGTGGGAGTGGTCTCTTACAGAAATTTTTTAAAAAACTACCCAAAAAGGCAAAAGCACTTTGCACAAGCTCAGGGGAAAATTTTCCCCACAGATAATGGGTGTGGCATTCTGCCCATGCTCAGCTGTTGTTGTTAACCTGGCATTAAAGGGGTTTGATTTTAACTCATGGTTCTTCTATTCTAGGGTTTTCTTGGCAAGATTTCTTTCATTGTGGTTTCCCCATGGCCTTCCTTGACGGGGAAGAGTGTGACCCAGTGGGTTTTAGTGGCTTGAGCAGGGATCTGGTCTCCCTGAGTCCTAGTCCAACAATCACACAATATCAACATGCTACTCATTTGAAGATGTTTTGTTGTTTTCCAGTTTTATATGGCAATCCTAATGCAAACCTATCACAAAGTTTTCTGGGGCTGAGAAAGTGGGGAAACCCATGGCCGGCCGAGAATCAAACCCCCGGCCCCCAGGATCATAATTCAAAGCTAAAACCCCTTTCGCCATGCAGAAACCAGAATTTCTGGAAGTGTCCCCTGGCTGTTTTTTTTTTATTCTTTGCACCTTGTGGGATTGGATTATTCATGGACTCTGGATGCAAAGATGAGGCAAAATGAACTAGAATGGGGCCATTTCTCACTAGCCTGAATGCAATGTTTCCTTTTTCCCAACTCCTCGGGGAACCCCTGGGGTTTGCATTTTTTCGGGAGGGGCTGGCCGGCCCCCCCCGAAACTGCAAACCCCAGGATTCCAGAGGATGTTGAAAGTGGAATCATCGCACTATAACAGGCTAGTGTAAACGGCCCCAGTCAGTGTGGTGTAGCAGTTTGAGTGATAGACTACAGCTCTGGAGGACCCAGGTTAAAATCCTTTTCAGCCAGAGAAACCCATTTGGGGCGTGCCTTGGGGAAGTCACACTTTCTCAGCCTCAGGGGGAGGCAAAAACAAACCCCTTTCTGAACAAATTTTGCCAAGGAAACCATGTGATAGGGTTGCCTTGGGGTTACCATAAGTGAGAAACAACTTGGAGTCACACAGCATCTACACATCTCTGTGAGACTCCCTGTTCTGATTGGAGTCTCACGCAGGATCAGGGGAGAGCCCTTCGGAAAGTGTAAACTCATCTTTTTTTCAAAGTCTGCCTCAGCTATCCAAAGGGTAAAAAATACAGCTGGTGGTCTTAAAATGAGACTGGCAGAAGGAACTTGAACACAGAGCCTGCTGATGATCTAACCAAATCACTCAGTTCTTCCTCCACCCTTTTCCAGGCTACGGACCACACTTTTCTCCAAAAGTGTCATTACCATCATGGCTCCAACCCACTGCATTCCAAGCCAAAGATGCCTCCCCCTGAGTTCTTCATCAGGCACCCCGAGGCAGAGTCACCTAGCAGGTGAGAACATGGATGGATGGATGGGAAGGGATGGACACCAAGGAAAAGATAAAAGGGTCTTTTTGGCTCTTTAGGGGCCAGGAATGGGTTGGGGGGAGCTAAATTTGGGGGGTCCCAGGCACCAGCCTCCAGGCGTCACACCTCCTGCATACTAGTGTTAGCACATACCTTGGTTTAAATCAGGAAAAAGTCTTTTTATGTCAACACGCATGTTAACCCTTTTTCCGTTACCACCCAACTACTGTTTGATAACGGTTGTTGTTTTAGCCATTTTTCATTGCCTGAAAATTTTTGCATTGCTGAACCTCCGGGCCCCACCTGTTTACTATTCCCATAATAATCCTTACATAAACACTGTCTCTTTCATCCAGAAGAGGAGTAAGGCTGTTCAACCCAATACATGTGTTAATCTGCTTATTTGTGCAAGGTCATCCAACCCTACACCCAACTATTCTTTGTTAGTGACCACGATTGTAATTTAAATACCACTGTTCAGTAGAATTCCCATGTCTCAGGGTCTGGGCTGTCTTTTCTGGGTTCCCCAGGGAAAAGGGAAAAAGGCATTTTGGGGATAGAACATTGCCTTCAAAAGGATGGGTGTACATATATTTTCCTCACTAGTTAGAGTTGGTCTTTTTTATTTGAACGCCATATTCTGTGAGCCAGCAGTCAGGTGTGCCATTTCGTTCTCACAGGCCAATCTCTCCCTCCTTTGTAGGTACACAAGTTCCTGGATAAAAACTACAATCAAGTTCGCCAAGATGTCCTGGACCTTTTTGTCAACAGCAAAACCAAAGTAGGTCTCCTTTGGGTTATTGTGATTTCATCCCTGCGCCTCCAAAGTGTTGGGGAAAAACGGGTTAAGAAAGGGGGGATTAATGAATGGAAGATAAAATTTTTAGATGGATGTAGTGCTGATCAGTCTGGCAAACATGCTCACAGTCTGCTCGCAAGCTGGCAGTTAACCCAGACTTGTAAAGCCTTAGATGGCCTTGTTTCCACCTCACAGGGTTGTTGGGAGGATAAAATGGATGTGTGGGAGAGGAGAATCACAGGGGTCTGGGCAAGTCTGGGGTTGTGGATAAAACATAGAATCATAGAGTTGGGAAAAGGGCCCCAGGGGTCATCCAGTCCAATCCCCTGCTATGCAGGAACACCCATCAAAGCACTCCTGACAGATGGCCATTCAGCCTCTGCTTAAAAGCTTCCAAAGAAGGAGACTCCACCACACTCCATGGAGGCAGCAGCAGATTCCACTACCGGACAGCCCTGACCGTCAGGAAATTCTTCCTGAGGTTCAGGTGGAATCTCCTTTCCTGCAGCTTGAATCCATTGCTCCTTGTCTTGGTCTCTGGAGCAGTGGAACCCAAACCTGCTCCCTCCTCAACATGACATCCCTTCAAATATTTAAACATGGCTACCATGCCCCCTCCTAATCTTCTCTTCTGCAGACTAAACATCCCCAGCTCTCTAAGTCTATCCTCATAGGGCTTCATGGCTTCTAGACCCTTCACCATTTTGGTAGCCCTCCTCTGGACACATTCCAGGTTGTCCATGTCCTCCTTGAAATTTAGGTGCCCAGAACTGGGCACAGGATTCCAAACAAGGCCCAATCAATGCAGAATAGAGGGGTACCATTACCTCTCTCATCTAGACACCATGAATGGATGAATGCCCTTCCTGGGGGGGCTCCCCAGAGCTTTACCTGCTTCTTCTTGGCTCAGATAGTGGCAGTGGCAGCTTTTTGGGTGTTCCTCCTTGCCAGCTGTTTCTGTTTTTGATGCACAAAAATATCCCTCACCTTGCACAATTAAAACATTTTTAAAAACCCCTTTAACTGCCATGCTTGTCCTTTGGAAACTTGGGGTTTTAGTTCCTTGAATTCTCTACCAGAGTGCACTAGTGCCTTGCCATTAGGGTTGCCAGGTAGGATCAGGTCCTGTGATCTAGCAACCTGGGGACGCATGCATTCACACATACACTTGTACTTTGTTTCTTCCATTCAACTCTAATATTATACGTTGTGTCTTATCTTGGGCATAAGAAGGTCTAAATAAACTATCCAACAGGACTGAGGAGATCAGAGGTCTAGAGGTTGAAACCCCATTTTTTGGGGAAATTTTGCTTCCTAAATCCCAAACCCCCTTCTGACTTCTCTCTAATGTCCTCCAGGCATCGCCAAGGCCTGTGAGCAGAAACTGCAGAAAACCTTCCAGTTTTGGGGGCCGGTGTGAGTTTTCCCCCGCAAGATGGAGCTCAAAGCCATGGTGGTGAGTTTGGGTTGGAAAAATTCAGAAGGCTGTTGGTGCTGCCCGGGTCCCTGGAACCCCCTTTCCCCACTATACAGTTGTTGTTGTTCTTATGTGCCTTCAAGTGGCTTCCCCTTTTGGTGACCCAAAAGGGTTTCACTGCTATAACTCCACCTTAACTGCTGCATCCTGTGGAATTCTAGGCTCTGTATTTGGTGAGGCACTAGAGCTCTCTAGCAGAGAATTCTAAAACTCTCCCAAAACCACAAATCTTTAGGGTTCCCTAGCATGGTTCCCTAGAAGTTAAAGTGGAATCAAAGTGCAAAAAATTTTGTAATTGAAACAGACCCTTTTGGGGAAAAAAAAAAAAAGCTTTTTTAAGATTTTTTGCCCAAGGAAAGTGTTTCCCCCCAGAAAATGTGGTTTCCTTAGCAGAGAAATTCCCTTTTGTGCAAAAAAACAAACAAAAAAGTATCTGAGCCCTCGTAAATTTTTGCATAGAAAAAAAATTTCCAAAAATGCAAATATCTCACTGCATCTAAGTTTTCTCTAAATATGTTTCCTTTTTTCTTCTGCAAAGGCTGGACGGAGCTCCCAAACGGAGCTTTTCTTTTTTCCAGGCAATTGAGAACCTAAAAATCAAGACTTGTTTGGTGAGCAGAAAAGGGAGGATCCGTGCCCACCCCCCATTAAAAAAAATCACTCTGAATTTATCAACCTGACTGGACTGTTGTATTTAAGGAATTTAAAAAATTTAAAAAAAGAAAAAAAATTTTCCTTTGTCTTTGTGGTCCTTATCAAAGTTTGTGCTTTGTGACCACATTCAACTAATGTGGATGCAGAGCCCTCTCCAAATTTTTGTGCTCAACAGGAATGGTATAACCACTTTCCCCGGATTTAAGGGGTTTAGGAGTGCACACTCACAACCTCATTCCCCGGGATGTTCCCATGATTAACGTCCCATGTATTCTTTCCAGAAATATATCTTCCTTCCATCTCCTTTAAAAAAAAAGGAAAAAAAAAATGCAATCCGGTCTGTGGAAGAGTTTTGCATAGTTCCAAAGCTTGCATCCTATATTAGGAAAAGATATTGAAAGTTCTTGGTGGGTTGGCCATCGGTCACCCCTCTCTCCTCCACTTTTCTAGGTTGCTCAGGATTCATAGAAGAGATATGCTACGAAATGGGCCTCCGCTGTCCAGAGGCCTTTGATGAGTACATCATTTTTTCCTTACCCAAAAGAAGTGAGTCTGGTAGAATCTCGGAAGAGAGAATTTTCCTCTTTGTTTCAAGCTCTAGGTAGTGGCAGCTTCCAGGTGAGTGGGAGAAAATTTTCTCTGAACCCTTGAAGGAGCTGTCTCTTGTCTGACTGTTTATTGTTTTTCCTCTAGGAGGAGAAACTCAAACCCATTTTTGATGAGGTACTTTACCTCTTTTCCCAGGTGAGGAAGGGAAGGGGGGCTAGAAACAGAAAAAGGTTTTGGGATTTTCTCCTCCCTCCTTCCTTTGGGAAATGTCTTCAGAATAGATCCAGACCAAGGCCTTTCGCTGCCCGAGTCAAATGACAAGATGGCACTCTCTCATTTTCTTTTCCCCCGTTCAGGAGAAAAAGGGGGATTTTGGGTTTGGGAAACCCCCCCCCTCCCTGGGCTTTTAACCCAGTCACTGCTTCCATTTTGCATTGCCTCTCCCTGCCGTACCTTCCCTCTTTTCTACAGCCATCTTTTTTTCCTCCCCCGGGCTTTCTTCTTTTTTGCTTTTTTTTTGGGTTGCACCTGATGGCTTTTTCCCAAACCCCCCCCGTACCCCATGAGGAAGGGGGGTTCCACCATTTCACTCCTCCCCCCCAACTGGCCTTCCCAGGATCCAGAAGATGATACCTTGGATGGCATTAGCTGCCTGGGGGGGGTGAGGAGTGGGATGTTTGTCTAGCTTGTCCAAAGGACCCTTTTTTCTCCACTGGGGGAATAACATTGCTACCCCCAAGTGCTTTCCTCTCCCTGCCTTGATCTCGCAGAGCCAGGACACCTGGAACTGCCCACCCCCGGCCTCGATGGATTCCCAGCAGGCCTCTCTTGCCCCTTAGCTGCCTCCAGTCCCTGCCATTCCCTGGCATGGGGGAAAGGGTGTCATTCGCAGTCCTCTCTCAACTCCCTGTGTCTCTCTGCCCAGCCCACTGGACTTGGAGGAAGAGGAGGAAGAATCTGCCCCCCCATCCTTCCCGGGGGGATCCAGAGAAGGTAAGGGACAGAGTTCCCCTTGGTAAAACCTGGGACCATCTCCAAGAAGGCATCACCCCCCCCCCCCTTGGGGTAGATGAAAGGTGCCTCTTTCTGCTGAATGACAGGCTTGTCTCAGAGAAGTGGGCCCTCCTTGACTGGGACCAACTGAATTCAAACAAGGGGTCTGTTTTTCCCGTGAGCATCTCTGTGTGCACCATTCCTTCCCCTCTGCTTTCCACTCCCTCTCAGCCCCAGAAGCCTTTTCAGGGCTCCCTGCGGGTGCCCTGATTTCCTCTCTTTCTTTTCCGGCAGTGCGAGGACCTTTTTTATCGTCTCTGCCAGGGTCTCCAGAGATAAAGATGTGTATGCAGATAGGAATTGTAATGTTTACTGTTTGTTTGGTATTTGTACTTTTTTTGTTTTGTTATTAATGTGGGTCGGGGGGGGGGGAAATAAATTTTTGTAGGGTTTTATGTTTTTAAAGTTATGATTGTATTATGTATTGAATGTAATTAAAAATAAAAATAAAAAAAAAATTAAAAACATAATTTAATAAATAATTAAATACATAATTAAATTGCTGGCCTGCCTGCAATCTCAGCAGAGGGGTGGGTACCCTTTTGAGTATTTTATATTGTATAAAAGGACAGGTCATTGCCTCTAGGAGTTTAGAATACTACTATCATCATCATCCTTATTATTATTTCTTTTCCCTTTCCCTTTTCCCCCAAAGGGTCAAGGTGGGAGAACATGGGTTAAAATACAATTACCAACACGCAGCAGATTTTAAATACGCTCAGCCAAACACCACTGAAAACCATCCCTCAGTTTAAAATGGAGAATTAGAATGCGACTGGGCTGGCCTGCCTCCAATCTCAGCGGGGGGGGATGGGGCCTCGGGGGCCCTTTCCCGGGGGGCAAAAGGACAGATCTCTCCCCCTCCCAGCCCAAAGGGGGGAAACATGTCGCCTCCCTGCGGACGTTGGGGGACTGCAAGTCCCAGCATCCCACCGAATGGGGGGACGAGAGGGGGCAAAAATTGGGCCCCAAACCCCGATTTAACCCCCTGTGAAATTATTGGGGGGAATTTTGGTATCCCCCCATGCTCGGGGACACTCTGCACATGTCCAAGGGGGCGGGGGAAAGGGGCCCCACTCCCGCATATGCTCAGAGACCCACTCTCGGGCCTTACGGGAACCTGTTGCATTATATGAGTGTATAATGGACTCCTTGCTTCACAAATGCACCACAACTTTCTGTGTGTGTGTGTGAGAAATTAAACTGTTTCAAGATGTTGTTGTGACTAGGCCAGTTCCCTTGGGAATGTTTTCTTCAGCAATGTGTAATCTGTTATCAGCTTGTCCGGAACTGACACAGCTGTGTTTTTATATGTGCTTTGCTACATGGCTTGTTATGGCTTTGAGTTGTTATTCATGCTTGCTGTCGTAGTTTCATGTTGTTTACAGCTTACCATATAACAGCAAGCCTTGTGAAAAGGTTTGCCTTTTGTCTTTGACTCTGACTCTGTTTTCTGTTCCTGATTCCTTGGCCTTTGACTTGCCAAGATGTTAGCCAGACTGTTTTTTTCTTCTGTCACTTAGTTAGTATGATGTATGTTTTACAATAAAACGTAGTTAATTTGTCAGTTTGACTTCAGCAGTGTTATTTTACTCATTCCATGAAAGCAGGCATGGAGCGTGAAGCGGGTGAGGTGCTTTGTTATTTTTCTCAGTGGGAGTTTTTACTCCCCCGTTTTTGCAACAAAAGTCTAATTTTAACGAGAATTGCATCTGAGACTGAGCAGTGGGCACAATGGCTGGGGGAATCGGGGATGCGGAATCCAAAAAGTAACTTTTCCAAGCTCTAACTGAAGCCCAGAGATCTGTTTTCTACTTAGGGTAGGCTCGGAAGCATACGAAGGAGGAAGGATGAGCAACCCTGTTTCTGCGTGTCTGTAAGATTACATCCCCCTGACCACTCAATCGTCTCTGCAAGGAGTGTCACCGTGGCAAATGGGTAGATAAATTCAACACCATACCTGTTTGGGTGCTTCTGCCTCCATCTGGACTGATTCCTTTTTCTTCTGCTTTGCCTTAGGAGGCGGAGGAGGAACGTAGTTTGGTTCGGGTGAAGAGGCACGTATTTTGGGTTGAGGTTCTTCAGGTATGAAAGATTTCTGCCTGGTTTTGTGAAGGGGTGATGATGGTAAGTATTTAGGCTTGCCCTTCTCTTCCTCCATGGGTGATCGTTCAGAAAATGTCTGCAAGTGAGCAACGGGGAAAGTAAAAGAAAGGAGAAAAGTGCATTAGAGCTGTATCGTAACCACAAAGGGAGGAGGAGTCAGATGACTGCAGAGGATGCTGGGAACAGGCCGATCCCCCCTTCCGTTTTTGGCAGCTGGGGCAAAAAAGGCAGAAGGTGAAACAGGGACACAAGAGGATGATGCTTAATCCCAAGTTAGGCTGTTGGTCCAGCGGGTTCGGTAGTGTCCACACAAAGGGTAGACCACGTGTGGCTCTCTCTCCATAGGCTGTTCCACAGTTGCTTCCCCACTGGCCCCTCTCTTCTCGGCACGACACTAGTTAGTGAGCAATGGCTCTCCAGCGTTTTACGCAAGGGGCTTTCCCAGCTCTATCTCGACGTGCCAAGGATTCAAGAGGCCCGTGAAGGCGATGGTCTCCTTATAAATTATAAATTTTCCCTCTCCTGGTTGCCACATGCCTTTCCCAAGAGCTCCTTCACCCACTTCAGATAACTTCTTGAAATGCCATTTCTACTTCAGCTTCTTCTCCATCGGGACTCCCGTTCCTGGAAACTCCAGCCAGCACCTGAGGCTGAAAAAGAACCAGAGAAAGTGGATTTCCATCTGGCTGCCTAAATTCTGTTGTCCGTCTCACCTGAAAAAGCCCTGTTGAAGCCATGGAAATTGTCTACGTGTTTACTCCTCACCCTCCAACATCTCACAGATGAAAACATGGCCCAGCAACGTCAGACTGCGGTCAAGATGGCAAACGCTATGAATAAGGAAGAACGTGCAAGCTAGGAAAGCTTCAGCCGTTTGCTTTTGCCTTAGTCTACAGGGAAGTGCAAGACTTCTCCCTCTTCTCCCCAATGAGTGCAAACTATTTCTGCACTTTGAACTGAATTCGCAGCAACGGAGGGAAGCTGAAGACGAAGAGGAGAAGACGGAAGAGGAGATATTTTAAAAGCAGCTGAAAAACTGGGAAGACAGAATTAATCAGGATTGTGCCTGTCAAACTGGGACAGCGGGAAAGTATGTCACTTACCATCCAGCAATGGATTCAAGGAGTCTCCTCTGCTTGGGACCAGCTATCATTGATCAGGCATCCAAGAGAAGCAGAGTTTAATCTCACGGAGTTTAAAAAGATTACTTTTTCAACGACAGCTCCCAGGATCTCTGGCCAGTGGCTGTGCTAGCTGAGATATTCTGAGAACTGTGGGGTCCAAAAAAGTAACTTTTCAGAGCTCTGCCTTTTTGCCTCCAAATCACCAGACATTCCCCACTGGAGGTTAATTGCCAAAGCTAATAGATGCAGATGGGCATCCCAGCCTCTTCATTTACCAATGTGAAGGGACCAATGGATGCAGGTGGCGCAGCCTTATCTTGCAGTGTGATATTTTCAAAAAGGGCTTCGTTTAACATCCCCACCTGGGCAACAGAGAAGAGGTAGTCATTGTTTTATTAATAAAGTGGACCAGTTCAGTAGGAGAGGGTCACCTTGTTTAAGGCCACCAGCAAAGAGCCAGCCTAGTCCAGTTGTCGGGGTGCCCCCACATTTTATTGCTTTTGTATGGCAGCTGCCTGTGGGAATGGTGATAGTAGAATGTTAGGTTATTCCTAGGGGTTGAACATTCCTTCCGGCTGGAATTTCAAAGGAACTGTTGGACAGATAGTCGTCATGGTGATTGGGGTCGTTTGTCCTTTTTACAACTATCTCAGGGGAAACTGTCCTTTTAAGTGTAGAGTGTGGGAACCAGATCCCACTCTCGAGCTTTGACGTCTGTAAGACAGCATCCCTTGCTATGTTACAATAAATCTTCTATCAAGTTTATTGAATACGTGTGAGCGTGAATCTGTTCCTGACAGAAAGCTCGAGAGTCTCTTTCCTAAAATGTATCAAGCGACGGACCAGTCCATTACTGCAGAAGAGCATGCATCTGCAGAATCTGATGAAACCGCAGAGACCGAAGTGCTCATGGATACCAAGGGAAACTTACGCCTGACCGAGGCTCCGGAAACCCCCACCAGCGGCCAAACCTGGGTCTGGGGGGGAGAAACCACGTATGTCGTTGAGACAACGCAGAAGGGCTGCTAGATGGGACACATCAGCAAAAGACCTTTCCCTTCTGGAGGAGATAAAACAAATGGAAACGGAACTGGAGAGAAAAGATGAGGAAATACTTGAACTCAAGACCATGCTACGCGAGATGCGCCTCCGTCCCTCGCAGGCAGGAAGAACACCAGGACGAGAACCACGAGCTGCCGTCCCAACAGCAGGCACCCCTGGTCCACCCTGGCAACCAGCCAGGCAGGCGCCAGCGCCACCGTTACTCAGAAATGTTGGAGACCTGAAAACGTCATTCAACGGAAAAGGGGAAAAGCTCTCTTTTTTTATGAACATGGCAAATAATTTCATGATTGATAATGGCCATCTTTTCCGGGATGATGCGGCCGAATTCGATACCTCAGCCAAAGGATGAAAGAACTGGCAGCAGACTGGGTCGCAAACCTATATGACACCCGCGCCCCAGAAACTGAAAATCTGCAGCTCTTCATGAACCACCTGCGTGAACGTTTTGAAGACCCTCATCTACTGGAAAAACACAAATATCAACTAAAACGAATGAAACAAGGCAGGAACGATGTGGGGACATATTCTCGTGAATTCAGAAACCTGGCCACCAAAGTCCTGTGGAATGACGAAATCCTTATTGAGTTATACAAAGATGGCCTAAATCCCGATATATTACACGGGTGCTTACTTCAGGCCAACCCACAGACCCTGCTAGGTTGGGTCAGGCTAGCTACTGAAGTGGAAGGAATAACCCAGACGGTGCAGCTGAACCAGCAACGACAAGACATGGCAAAACGACAACCTCGCCGTCCCATCATCCTCAACGCTGAGGAACGGAACAATCGCCTCCGTCTAGGAATGTGCTTCAACTGTGGCAAAACGGGTCACCTTGCTAATACTTGCCCTGAAAACCAAGCCCCGGCTGGGATTAAGGGAGCACGAGCAGACACCAAGAATAAGGAATCCACAAGTCAGCCAGCGGCTGTCAAACAACCACTTAGACGCGCTTCTAAGGCCCCGGCAGCTGCGACAGGAAACTTCGCTCCCGACGCTGAATCCACCACTTCGTCCTCATCTGAGACAGACGGGGATTCTGAACACGACGGCGATGACTGGCAGGCAGCGGGAACAGCCGTAAGTACTCCAAAAATTCCCCATTTCTACACCACGGTTACGCTTATTGGCAGAGATGGGACTATGCATGTACATAGTGCATTAATT